>JARSSU010003069.1:0-49837 GCA_029619165.1 Eurosta solidaginis | reverse complement strand
AAGCCAGTATGGAGACAGGCTGTCGTTACATGGTGACATACCTACAAACAAAAAAAATTCCATGTACTTGTAAATTCGATGGACAAATGTCAAAATCGTACTGCGCCGGTAGTTGATGTCTCAAATCAAATAAAAAAAGGTTATATCAGCTGTTCGATGCGGCCACCTGTATCGTTCCGCAATGCAGACAATGACATTTACTTTGACAATTGACATTTTTAAGCACAGAACACACCAAAAACTAAGAAGCGGAACGCTGCAACAGAGTTGCATTGTGCTTTAGACTTCATTAGGCAATCGATTAGCTACTAATGAAATAATTATAGATTCGAATTTTGTAGGGAAGATTGAGCTCAATAAGCGTCTTAAATGTAGAAAAATGCTTTATTATCAATAACTGTCTGTTGAAAACAGTATAAGTCTGGTTTATAATGGGTTATAAGCCTTAAAAGTCCTGATATAGCAAGTAGTATGTTATAATAAGGTTCTCTGTAAGCATGTTTATTTGGTCCATAAGCCTTCAAAACTCTACTTTATGCCTTATATTGTTGCTGTTGTAAAACATTATTTAATATGTACTACTAGCTGGATACGTGCACATTTTGCGCAAGAAATACAAGTTCTCATATCAAGTATCACAGAAATCAGCTGTTCTATCAATCAGTCATCCACCAATAAAAATTTACATGCGCTTGCACTGCCATCTGGCGAATGTTATTAACTGCCGGTTAATGCAGTTTTAGTTATAATCAAATATTCACAATAGTGCCATGGTACAAATAGATTTCCTTGTGTGCACGCAACCGTTTATTTTAACAAATTATTTTTGGTAAAATATAGCTAAACAAAAGCACTACGACCAATAATGCACATAGCACGCTAATTGCACGAAACTCCATCTTTGCAACCAAAACTTTATTTATAGATTTGAATTCCCAATAAGATGCGAAAAAGGGACTCTGCACATAAAAACAGCAATTACAAACTTTATCTTTGAGATAAACCTGATGACATAAGAACCGAAAATTGGGAGTACAAATAATATTTCGTATATATTTCATATAGAAATAAGCCTAACTCCATAAGCCTTTTGGCCGTATAAAGTAATCCGTATATACGTTTGAATTTCTTTCTATGTATGTATTATTTATCAAAAGCTAAAATTATAATATGAAATTATAGTCTCTAGCTATAAAGCATAGCAGCAAGGGCCCTTAGGCTATCCTAGGTATGTATATACAAATACACAGTATCAAGGCCATTAAATGAACGAAAATAGATAAGATCATTAGCGTATTATCTAATAATGTTTACCTAGTGCCACTAATTAAGGTTGCTCCTTTTACATTACAAAACAATGAAATGTTAAATAATAAAAATAATAATACAAACAAAAACACTTGCCGGCTTCTTTGGCATACTTTCCTAATTGGCTACTATGTTAATGTTCTCAACACACTTTTGTGTTTCAGCTAACTTTGCTGTTCTTGTTCTTTCGATTTGTCTTCTTTAACTGTACTGGTATTAAATGAATTTTGGGTTCGAATTCTTTCTTTCTCGCTGGATTCGTGTTTACTTATGGACTATTATAATGTTTATTAGTACTAAGTCGGCAATAACCTAAGTTTCATTGACAATCAAACAAATTTACGTTAGAACACGACTAAAGCGTATACAGGGTGATAAATATACATACATAAGTTTTGCTGTTATCAGCAAATATGATAGATGGAATAAGAAAAATAATACCCAGTTTTTCGTAGAAGTTCAACTCAGTTTGTCGATTAAGGTTAGGTTGGGTTGAACTGGCCGGTCGATGAGGACCGTAGTGTTACCAGAATTTTGTTTTAACGACCGAACTGAAAAAGCCTATCAAAAACAAGAATCTATATTATAAAATAACTCCGTCCTCTTGGCAAATACAAGAAGCTTCTAGGACTTAAGCCACTTGCTGCTGCTAGATCTGACAGCTTTATCACTCCCAATAGCTGGGTGTGATATTTTTACTCCCCTCACAATTCACCTCAGCTAAACGTGTGAATATGAAAAGATTTTGGAGAGAAAATAAACGAGACGAGATAAGCCGAATGTTCACCGTAGTCAGTTAAGTCGGTGTAGCAGTAATCGGGCGTGTACAAAAAAAATCATATCCAGCAATGGACTTTCCACAGCTATAACAGTGTTTCAAATTTTCGGGAGGTGTTTTCTTATTGTTTTTTAACAACTTCAACAACAAATAAACGTCATGCAAAATAACGAGAAAACAAGTAAGCCACAAACGGAATGATAGGCAAAATGAAAAGAATCAGGACAAAAAGCAAATTCGGCATAAAAAACAACAAGCATAACAATAACAATAAATATTACAAAAGAACAGCAAAATGCAGAACAATATTAAAATCCTTTAAGTTACAACAAAAGAAATAAAACTTGTGAGGACCATGAAGAAAAATCTTGAAGGAAAAATTAACTTCCTAAGCACAACAAAAAAAGAGTAATAAAAATTACGACAGCATAAAAACTAAAACAAAAGTAATAACAACAAAAATTACAAGAAAAAAATTGACGACTTGAACTTTTTTTCTGAAAATCACAGTTAATGGGTAAAATATATTTTCTGGCCATACACTTTCAAAGCTTAATTGTGTATCACCATGTATGCCAAAGTTTTGTGTTTACTCTTAATTTTGTTTTTCTAGTTTTTGTTTCTTTGAAAACGCGCCACTAAATAATTGGTCTATTGGATTAATTGCTGGAAATTATTGATTTCATCAAAGCATTTATAACGATATAATGTGGCTGATTATGAATTGTGATTATTACTAATTAATAAGGCATTAAGCGATTATTTTAAATAATTGCTAGTTACTTTTATTATAATAGAAATGATTATTCATTGGCACAAGCAAGAACTGGTACGCTTTGTTCTGTTATGGATGACTAAAAGTAAAATTGGGTTGGTTTCGATATTTTTGTAAAAAAGATAAATTTCCAACAATTGGTTTTATTGGTTTTTTCTTGAACTTGGCTGCATTGCATCAGGGCTTTAAGCCTATAGTGGCCGCTAGCGGTATGAGCAGATCAAGATAAGCCTATATATCTGTGTAAAGAAAATAATTTGATAGAGGATACAAATTTGTCATTTTGATTCTAAATCGAGTGGTTCCTCAAATTCCGGCTGTTTGGTACCCACTTTCCACGATGTAGTAAGAAAGTGTTACCAACATAACATTAACTGAGAAAGCAGATTTGGTGAAGTTGAACTCAATAACTCAATAACCCATATTCACAAAAGCGGCAATAAAGCAAATGTGGCTTACTACCAGCCAATTGCTAAATGTCAATTACCTCAAAGTTATTTAAATACATCGAAAAACTGCAAATGTTTCGTGTCTGGAGAATGTACTGTTTTAAGTCTGGCGGTCTTCCCTGATTACTATATGTGCGCTTTCAATGATCAGGTTCAGCTTGATACGGTCTATACAGTCTTTTAAAAGTTAGCCACTAAATTCTAACAATTTGGCCAGTATTCGCTTACACTCGGTCTGGTTTAAATCCTATCTTTCACTCCGGAAGTGTGTTGTTGTTGTTGTTCATGTATCCGTTCCTTTCATTGCCTTCTCAAGCGTTCACAGATGCTGCTCTTAGGTTATCTTATTTTAGTTATATTTATTAATAATATAACCTCTTGTTTACCCCTTCAAAGTTCTTTCTGTTCGCAGATGATTGAAAAACTTCTCAAAATCTCCTGTGTATCTTTTGTAATAAGATAATAAGTAAGCCTTCAAGAAGATCTAACTAGTGTAGCTGATTGGTGCAAAAGAAATCACAATGCATCTCAATATAAGTAAGTTCTTTCACGTAAACTTGTAAATCTCGTACATAAAGCTTCACATACTATTATATAATGAGCCTAGATTGACTACCCAGTCCGAAATTCGAGATCTGATAAAAATGCATTCGCCGGTGCAGTGCAGACTTTTCTGAAGTTAAAGTGCGAATATGCATCTTTTATATGAGCGGCCGTATTACAATTGCCCATATTACGGGACTAGAACAGGAGCAAAAGTTGTCGCAAATTTTGCTCTTGGCTGTTTAAACTTTTTGTACTATATCCCTTATATAATTCAAGATGCGTCTTTATTAACTTAAAGCCGTTAAACAATAAAAGAATCATACTGTAACAATGTAACAAATTTATGGAAACTGCTGATAATTCCGTCCTTAAGCATCATTTGAACGCATGCCGAAGAATTTACTCAAATATTCAGTACAAAAATTTTCTTTATTAACCACACTACTATGGTAGTTGTACTTCACACTTATGGCGTTTTATTTCTTGGAAAAATTTTACCCCCATGTGGCACTCTTAAATTCTAACTCTTGAATTGATCACATGGTGTTATAAAAAATATCTCTATTTGTACGCAATCAGACCACTTTTCTTGCTCAGCGCAACATATTGTGTGAAAGTAGCACACAAACTCCCGAACTTCACATATGTCGTATAAAAATGAAACTGATTTCTTACTGCTCAGTTTGCTGTGCTTTTGCACTCTCAGTTGTCTCGGTCGGCTATTTCTCCTAGGAGATCTTAACTCTAAACGAACATCCCTCTCGTACAGTTATTTATTTATTATACTCAGCTGAGCAGAAATCACAGAGTATATTAATTTTGTTCGCAAAACGGTACCCCGTAACGGCATAAGCCAACCGACATAGAATAGACATATATCAAAATGATGTGGGAGAAAAAAGAAATTCATTTAGCCATGTCCCTCTGTCCGTCCGTCTGTCTGCCCGTGAAACACGAATAACTGAGTAAATTTTGAGGTATTTTGATGAAATTTGGTACGTAGGTTCCTGGGCGCTCATCTCAGATCGATGATTTAAATTAATGAAATCGGACTATAACCACGCCCACTTTTTCGATATCGAAAATTTCGAAAAACGGGAAAGGTGCGATAATTCATTACCAAAGACGTATAAAGCTATGCAACTTGGTAGGTGGGTTTACCTATGACGCAGAATAGAAAATTAGTAAAATTTTGGACAATGGGCGTGGCAGCGCCCACTTTTAAAAGAATGTAATTTAAAAGTTTTGCAAGCTGTAATTTGGCATTCGTTGAGGGTATCATGATGAAATTTGGCAGGAACGTTACACCTATTACTGTTTGTGTGCTAAACTAAAAATTTGCAAAACCGGATGACGAACACGCGCACTTAAAAAAAATTAAAGTCAAATTTAACAAAAAAATTAATATCTTTACAGTATATTTGTAAATTATGTCAGCATTCATCTCTAGTGCACAAAATACAAAAATAAAAGAAAATTTCAAAATGGGCGTGGCTCCGCCCTTTTTCATTTAATTTGTCTAGAATACTTTGAATGTCATAAGTCGAACAAACATTTACCAATCCTTGTGAAATTTGTAGGGGCTTAGATTCTAGGACGATATTTATTTCTGTGAAAAAGGGCGAAATCGGTTGAAGTCACGCCCAGTTTTTATACACAGTCGACGGTCTGTCCTTCCGCTCGGCCACTAAAACTGTAATTTGAGCAAAAATCGATATATCCTTACTAAGCTTAGTTCACGTACTTATCTGAACTATTATTTCGTTTTAATATTATAGTGAAGTATGGAAAACATTTTGAAAAGTCCTTTTCCTTAAAATTTAAGAATAAATATTTCATTTGGCTGCTGGCTCTAAACGCTGTTTATAAATTTGTGCAAAAAACGTGAGGGAAACTATATTTGATCTACGCAAGAAAACCAAATAGTTTGCTATTATCGTTTATGCTACGTCTGATGCTAGTCACGTTGAACAGAATATTGTAACGATTTTCTCTGCAAATCCTCTTATTTGCCCTTTGCTAAGTTCGAATCACTAAACTGTTGAATAAATAACTCCAATATTGAAGAATGGAAAAATGTCCTTTATTAAAGTACTTCACAATCACACGTATACTTTGCTACTCGCTGGCTTAATAACCAAACTGATTGATAACTCAAATGAAACTCTACTATTGGCCGCCAGATCGCGTGCTTAATCAAACTGATTGATAGCTCAACTCAAACTGAATTACTTCTTACTCGCTTGCGCCACTTTTATAGTTTACGCTGCATACATCTAGGCTCTTCTATTTCGCTACAAAATCGCCAGCCACAACTACGTGCACAAATTATTGCTCTCTCTTGTGACAACTCAGATAAGATATATGCATGTGTTTGTGCATTGCCGCTCCGATGCTTGTATCCGTACATATGTGTAGACGCAATTATTTATTCGTTCATGTAGATACATAATGATTGAATTATTGATGTGAATACTGCTTGGCATGGCCTTAGCATCGCCTTAGTGATGGTATAGCTTAGTGATGCTAATATCCGTGACACTGCCCTCCACCTAAGTCTGATCGTCCCGATCAGACAAATCCCCAATCTAACTGCCGCTAGCATCTCCAAATGTACCACTCTTCTAATCCGTGGTTTCCCAGTGGTTTGCATGCGGTAGATGGTATCACTGATCTTCTTCACAACTTTGTACGGGCCTTCCCAACTACACCGAAATTTGGCTGGAACACCTTTCCGCCGGTGAGGGTTGTTTAACAGTACCAAATCTCCCGCCAAGAAACCTTCCGAATTAAAGTTCTTGTCATGCCAGTGTTTCATCTTACTACTTATTACCCTGGACCGTTCCTTCGCACTCTGTTGTTTGGTCAATGAACCACTTCGTAGAGCTTGCGCTGGACGGATTTGCTTTGCATAATCGGTATCGTTCCCACATTTCACAACAATAGTGCGTCCGGCTTGAAACTACCCTCGCATTCTTTCTCGGAATTCGGTGCTTCGTTTTCCTGCGTCTTTTAGGTTTTGTCAATGCCACTGTTTCTCTCGCAGTACTTTTGATTTTGATTTATTTGGCCAATTCGATCTATCAACTTTTGTCTTTGACTTTCGTGGTCTTTGTCGAGTCTTTTCCACCAGTACCCGATTACTGCTGAACCCTTTTTCCAAACTAAAGTTAAGTGGTATGTCCTGGTTCTTCCAGCGCATAATTTTTCTCCGCATATCGATCCTGACGTCATGGTCAACCAAGATGTCCCACTGACTTCATCAACGATCTCCGCCACAACGAATTTGTGTAGAACCAATTAATACCTCACATACCACTTCGCCTTGGACTTGATTATATTCGCCTGTGACCGTACGCAACCTTGCTCCAGGTAATGACTTTACTCTCCTGTAGACCAAATCAGATCGAATCAAGGAATGAGATGCCCCCGTATCTACAGTCAGTACACGCTCTTTACCATCCACATTCCCTCTGACGGTAAGACTGCTTGCTTTCCTTCCAATTTGCGACACAGATATCATAGGACATTCAATAGCCGGGGCAAGTTTTCGTTCTTTACATTCGACACGCTCTTGCTCATTTCCGCCAGCTTTCCGTTTACGGCCACCCACATTGTTGGAACTATTAGGACCAATATCGCAATGACGTGCAATGTGACCTGGGTTGCCGCACTTGAAACATTTAATAACTCCGGCATTCTTCTGTTGTGATCCCTTCAGTGCTTCCAAAATAGTGTCTACCCAATCTGGTCTTTCCACTTCCACACGGCGTGCTTTGAAAACTGGCTTACACAGAAGCGACGCTGTTTCCTGAATCAGAGCTTGTGATACCGTTTCTGCGAATGTGGGTTTTGGGTTTGCATATGTCGCTCGCTTCGTTTCTACGTCCCGTATGCCGTTTATAAAACTCTGGATTTTTACCCTCTCGGTGTACTCCTCGGGTGCGTCCGCATTCGCTAAATGTGCTAGCCTTTCAATATCCGATACAAACTCTTGCAATGTTTCACCAGGCCTCTGGAAGCGGTTCACCAACTCCATTTAGTATATCTGCCTCCTATGCTCAGTTCCGTATCGTCTCTCTAGAGCGCCCATCAATGCTTCATAACAGTTCCGTTCGCCCTCTGGAATGGTTTGTAAAATCTCAGCTGCAGGCCCTTTCAACGCCATGAACGGTGCAGCAACTTTATCTTCAGCATTTCAGTGTGTTCACTGTTGCGGTCTTCTCAAACTGTAGCTTAAAGACCTGGAAAGGAACAGAACCGTCAAAGGATGGTGTTTTTACCTTTGGATTACTCGCTGAAACTGCTGGACGATTTAGTTGTAACTGCTCGATACGTCCTCTCAAAGCATCCACCTCGGCCTCGATTTTTTCTTCAAACTGTAAAATTTTTTTATCTTGCGCCTCCAACTTCGAGGAAATACGTCCTTCTTGCTCTTCCAGTTGCGCAGAGATCTGCGATGATATCTGTGCTGAAATTTGAGCCGACATTTCGGATATCCGTGCCTCTTGTGCTTCCATCTTCGATGTAATCTGTGTCGACATTTCTGACATACGCGTTCTTGTGATTCGATCTGGGATACCATATACGTCTTCTGTTCTTCTAGTTGAGATGCCAGTTGAGATGTTATATCTGTCCTTTACAATTCCAATTGAGAAGCCACTGTCGATATTTGAGCAGATATTGCAGCCAACATCATGTTCAAGTCTGTGTTCGCCATTGTCTGCGGTGTTTCTTCCATTTTTGTTATTTCCTCGCCATCAAAATGAAAGTCATACTCTTCCACATCAATTCCTTCTCCTTCCATTTCCTCTCGTAGCCGTGCCTGAAGTTCAAGTTTAACGCCGCTTGTATTCATTCCACGGCTCTCAAATTCCTTCTTTAGTTGCTGGATCTTCAATTCACTGAACTTTGCCATGTCCTTGTTGTCCTCTGGAATTTATTCAACAATTCCTCTTCTGACACCAATTGTAACGAATTTACTGCAAATCCTCTTATTTGCCCTTTTGCTAAGTTCGAATCACTAAATGTTGAATAAATAACTCCAATATTGAATAATGGAAAATGGCCTTTATTAAAGTACTTCACAATCACACGTATACTTTGCTACTCGCTGGCTTAATAACCAAACTGATTGATAACTCAAATGAAACTCTACTATTGGCCGCCAGATCGCGTGCTTAATCAAACTGATTGATAGCTCAACTCAAACTGAATTCCTTTTTACTCGCTTGCGCCGCTTTTATAGTTTACGCTGCATACATCTAGGCTCTTCTATTTCCAGAAGTTACTAGTTATTTTCGCTACAAAATCGCCAGCCACAACTACGTGCACAAATTATTGCTCTCTCTTGTGACAACTCAGATAAGATATATGCATGTGTTTGTGCATTGCCGTTCCGATGCTTGTATACGTACATATGTGTAGACGCAATTATTTATTCGTTCATGTAGATACATAATGATTGAATTATTGATGTGAATACTGCTTGGCATGGCCTTAGCATCGCCTTAGTGATGCTATAGCTTAGTGATGCTAATATCCGTGACAATATGTTCATTTTGCGCTACCTCCATTTCAATTCGAATGCAACAAATTTTAAAATTCAAGAACGGTTTTTAGTTTCGTGAATTTTAATAAAAACGGGCGAAATCCGACTATGACCACGCCCACTTTTTCGATATCGAAAATTTCGAAAAATGAAAAAAATGCCATAATTCTATACCAAATACAAAAAAAAGGATGAAACATGGTGACTGGATTGGTTTTTTGACGCAAAATATAACTTTAGAAAAAATTTTGTAAAACGGGTGTGACACCTATCATATGAAGTAGTAGAAAATGAAAAAGTTCTGCAGGGCGAAATCAAAAGCAGTCACTCCTGGTCTACCTATATGGCGATTTCTCGAAAAAGCGCCCACCTATAGAACTATGTCCCACTCCCTTTTAGAAAACTCTTTACTACCTTCCATTTGATACCCATGTCATACAAAACACATTCAAAGGTTACCCTAGGTTCATTTTCCTACATGGTTATTTCCCCTTATTTTGTCTTCAAAGCTTTCAGCTGAGTATGTAATGTTCGGTTACACCCGAACTAAGCCTTCCTTAGTTGTTTTTTCATATTGTTTGTCTTCTAGTTATATGCGTCTTGTTTTTGTTCTCGAATTTTTGGAATATAGATTTTGCGCTTAATTAGTCTAAATTTAAATTACAACTTAATGAAGTTTTAATTTAAGCTATAGTAAAAGAATAACATTATTGTAGGAATTTTAAAATAAGTACTTACGTGCATTACAGCAATATATTTTTTCCCTTTTTCAGGTATACATACAGTTAAAAAAAGGCATGAGCCATTATATACTTTCTAAGCGGTAAATATGCTAACTTCTCATGTGTTGTTTCCTAGTTTTTTATGTAGTTCTTTAAATATATATAGTCAGTAAAACAAACTTCATATTTTTATTATATTTAAAAATTTGTTTCCATCATGCTCGATTTTTATTATTGCGTTTTGATTTTGAGCTCCTCAGTTGGAGTATAAATGATAAACTCTGAGCAGGCTATGTGTGACCATGGGTAAGTTGGTAGATTGTGACTTCTGCACAGATAAAGACTGTTGTTGTTGAATTAACGACAAGTACACTCCACGAAGGTTTTGGGGAATGTTATCGTTGTTGATGGCCCTTGCCGGATATAGATCCTGTACGCTCCAGTAACAAAACACCATTAAGGGTACAAACCCCGACCATCTCGGGAACGATTAGCTAAATACTGTTCTTGGGTTTACTCATGGACATTGCGAAAGCCAACCTATAGTAAATTGGATGACGTTTAAATGACAATGCATATCTGTCGATATCAATGTAATCTTTGGTATGAAAACTTTTTGTTTGGAAATTTCCAGATAAAATCATTGTGTAAATGATAACCTTTAAAGTTTTGTGATGGTAAGCCTTGTCCCATACAAAAGCGCGGAGAATCAAAATTGCGAAGAATTATTATTATGGATCGATGAGGAGGAATTTTGATGGTAACTTTCAGGACTGTGTCAGTGAATTTATAAGTTGTGTCGGTCCTTGGTAGTTTTTTCTTAGATTTTCGCATTATGATACTAATATCCCCATTTTTTAGGTGCCAAATTTCCCTTTCCCGCAGCCGCTTATAGATCCAATACTACGATTCCCTAACAGGTACAATTTGTCACGGCCAGCTTTCCGCATGCTGAACTTGCACTTCAAGTTTATTTGTTTGAGTTGTTTAAATGCATATATATAGAAGATGTTGATAGGCAGAAGTTAACATAACAGATTACTAAATGTCCAAAAGGAATAACAGTCAAACCAAACTCTTCAGTGAAACTTTAGCTATTAAAATAACCTAGTTTTTACGGCAGCCATAGTCTTGGAAGGTTCCATTCGTAAAGAAGTTACCACGCCTCCTTTTCCCCGTTGCAACATTTTATTGGAATTGTTAAGATTGGCTTTATATAGCTCCTAATTAATTGTCATATATTCTAGCATGAAATACTCAATTTGTATGGTAGGTGCAACGCCCCCTTATTCTCACAACACTCATATAACACCTTATTTAATTTCACTGTTCATAGTATGAATACTTCCAGAGTATGCAGTACCAAAAATTACATTTGTATGGGGAGGTGTTACGGCCATTTTTATGTATCGAAATTTTTTTAACATATGATCTTGCTTGGAAAGGATCAAATGGGTGTTTCAAAATTGGTTGTAACGGATTTACTGCAAATCCTCTTATTTGCAACCTTTTGCTAAGTTCGAATCACTAAACTTTGAATAAATAACTCCAATATTTAATAATGCAAAATGGCCTTTATTCAAGTACTTTCAAAATAACACTCCTATTGCTCGAAAGGTAGCCTGCTTAATGGGAACTGATTATCGCGCCTCTACTGTTGCTGCCTTTTATACTCTCTGATTTCCTCGTTCGCATCTTCTAGGCGCTTCCATTTCCAGAATCTACTAGTTGGCCATCAGATATCAAATTTCTCAGCTGTAACTACCGATGCACGATTTATAACTTCTGTCATTGCATACTTCGGGAGTACCTCAGATATATGCATGTGGTTGTGCATTGCTCCTCCGCTGCGTGTATGTACATACGTGTAGACATAATAATTGATTCGTTTATGTAGATACAAGTGACTGTCTTCTTTATTGTTGTTGTTATTTCATTTACTTAGCATCAGACTAGGGATGTGAGTATCACTTAGTGTCACTAATATTCGTCACAATATATAGAAATGTAGAGAGTTAGAGAGATAAAATGCATATTGAAAAGTCATCAAGCTCTTGTTTAGTTCACAATAGATTAATATCAGGTGCATATTAAAAGTCTATGTACGGAGTAACGATTACTTTAATGGATAAGTGAATAGTTATTTGCCTTATCAGACAGACTTGACGTGACTATTGAGTATTGAAATTGCAACACACAGCAATCCATGTTTACACAATTCTATTCATTATAAATGTCATAGACGCTAACTTCTAACAGTTTTTAAGTGTGCACATGATTGCATGACAAATCAGAAAATGAGCTACCCTGAACGAAAATTTTGTTAGATATCTCACATGTCGGCCGTTTTAGGTGGCATATGGTAACATAATATATGAATCGTCTGAAAAATTGAAAATGTGACTAAGTTGGTAAAAGTACGAGTCAGGACGTATACACGTAATTATGTTGGTAAATCTGTATAATGTATAATCTGTATGGGTGTCACATTTTCATTTCCTGAGGGTATGACAAGTTCATTAACTGTATAAGTGGTGCAGTCTTTGTTGTAATGCGAGTTTTCATTGACAATTGCAGCTAATGTAGATTTATGCTGGAACTAACTAAAACCGATTGCAACTTATACATATTTAATAATATTATGTTGCATATCATGTGTTCATACCAGTGCAAATATTAATGTAAAAGGTGTTTCAATTGAAGTATACAATTTATGATTTATCCGAAAAACTATGCGTTGGAATGATGATAGAAATACGCTGATTTTATTTTTTGTTTTTTTTTAAGAAGGAGAGTTTCTGAATCAAGTTAGGCTTGAAGACCATCAAGCACGAATAACAATTTAACGTTATTTATTGATGTGTTTAAATCTTTGCTCGTGATATTGAGAGAACTATAGAGGCAGAAACTAGAAGCGTATGCTGAGCGTAAGCCTAAATGTAATTAGTCTTGGGAAATGGTATTCTATATGGGGGAATATGACTGTAAGCGGATGGTGTACCGCAGGCGCAGCAAATTGCGAATAATGTAGGTGGTAGAATTGTTGCCTATAATAAAGGTTTTTTATAGAAGAATTATTGTTTTGTTATCTAAAAATTATCTATTAAACATTTATCGAAATGTTATCTATTTGTTAAGAAAAATAATTCAATTTGTTTCAAAAGTGGTCGATTTGTTGTGAAAAGTTATAAGTTGATATAGAAAAAAAAGATTTTTTTTATCAGTAAAGTAAGTTGTTGGCAGCCGCCGTGTTGTGGTGGACGCGTTCTCCACCTACAATCGGAGATCCTGGTTTGAAGCTCTGGAAAAAGTACTGTCGAAAATTATAAACAGAATTTTCAATTTCACTAACCGTCTCTCTCTGCCTAAAAGGTATCTGATTGGCAGTGATGTATATGTGTTTCGGTGCATCTACCAACACCTGGAGGTTTAACTTGGATCCATCTGTAAATCGACTCCCCGAAAAGAATAGAATTTGAAGTTTCGGGTGAATCTTAATTTTAGAAAAGTTTGCAAACATAAATTTTACGCCGGATGTAGTTCATTCAGAATGAAGTAAACGAATGAAGCTAAACAAAATAAAGCATATTCACCCTATTGGACAAATAAACATATGTAAGCAAAGAACATATTGCATATGCACCTATAAGGACAATTACCTTGAATTTACAAGAACTACTGCTATAGTTTCCAGAGCGATACAAAGTTTCTAACGAGAAGTGGTCAAGTGCACCGGGAGTAAGAATGTACTCACACATATCGATTCTTAATGAATCATATGCAATTGTAGAACCGAACATGAAATAATATATCCATACATTACTACCTTTTCACCTTAGAAAAAGGGGTGACAAACGCAGAAATATTGAAATGATATAGGAACGTATGTATGTATGTATTAACATTAGGGTGCCTGTTTTGATCAAATATTTGTAGCTGACTGCCTGCTTTTAATTAATCGGAACAAGCGACTACCGAAAAGCAATTGTTTGCTATCGGTTATTTATTGAAGTGAACAGTTATGTTTCATACTTGCCATTATATCTTTAGCTTTTATTTTTACATAACCGCAGTGTATACAGCTCTTGCGAACTTGCACGCATAAAAATTTTGCATATTTTCAGAGACTTTAATTCAAAAATATGAAGATGATGGTTGCCTGCAGTTGCTGTTTTATTTAGCTCATTCACACGTACCTTTTTCCCATATTTCGCTACAGGGTTGTAACCACTCTCTCTCTCTCGTTCTCCAAACAGTGTACAAATGTAAGGCGCGATTACCTCCGAAGAGATTTTTGGCCAAGTTTCTTTTCCAATTTGGGTCGTGCTCGTTTTAATCTTCATAAAAATTGGCGGCACAAGACCTACTTGTTTTATGCCCACTCCGAACGGCACTTGCAAGGCAGATGAGTTTTCACTGAGAGCTTTTATGGAAAAAATACTCTGCAGTGTTGCCAAACGCTGCCAAGGGGCGATCCCGCTTAAAAAATTAAAAAAAACTTGTTTCTAAAATTTTGATGTTGCTTTTCTCGGGGGTGGACCCAGGATTTTACAAAGACGCCTACACTTACCTTTACATCTATACTCCTACATTCAGCGTTCCCTCATACCGTGCACGACAATTGTCATGAGCAATAAATAAACACAGTATATGCATATGTAACCAAGTGTGCATGGAAAGCGCAAACATTTGTACTACTTATAGCTTCCTCTTAGTTTCTGCAGGCTAGCCGCTAGCTTGGCAATTTTTTATACCAATGTAGCAGGGCCAACCCCGTGTTAACACTTATGTGCCCTTTTTAACATTTGCGTATAATTTGTGGTGGCGTCCTTCCACACGTATATTAGAATAAGCACCTTGCGAAATATCACATCCTTTCCTTCACAGCGAGAAAGTCTAGCCACACATAACAGTCCTTGGGTACACTTTTTCTCATTATATCTAACATTGTAAACTAAATGCAAGGAAATATTGGAATAATTTAATTAATCGAATATGCGATTTTAAAATTATGTACGTTAATAATCGAACTTCACTATTCAAATTGTTGATTTATTTCGATATTTGAATAATAGCAACTCAACGATTATCGATTTTCAACATCAAAAATACGTATAACTATTTATTCTTTGTCGAATCTTTGTTAATCGATGGATAGTATATATTGCAATCTTAAAAATGTTTGCCGCAAGTACAGTTTTCCAAGCTTTCTGATTCCGGTGCGAAAAACGTAAGTTAGTTCACAAAACTTCCGGAAAATCATGATTTTGGTAGGAAGGTCAAAAAAAAGGTAAAACCCCGACATATTTAAAAATTTTCGCGGAACTGTTTGTGGGACAATGCAAACATCTTTAAAAAAATTAATAAATGCAAGGGGCGCAACCTCCGAAGATATTTTAGGCCGAGCTTTTCTTCCAATTTGCGTCTGCTCCATTTTAATTTTTCCTACAAACTTGCGGGATGGGACTATTTTCAATGCCAACTCTGAACGGCATCCGAAATTACGCCATACTGATTCCCTAAATGACCCTGGGAGAACACCGAATTGTACCCAGATCAACGGGAAATTATCAAAAAATGACTTCGAAATGGCCCAGGAGAACGACGAAAGAGTCTCCACAAGATCCTATAGTGCCTACAATCACCCCGATATAAAAACCCCAAAGGCTTCTAAATAAACAATATGACAATAAAAATGTTCCCTAAACTTTTTAGGAGTGACTCCATGATTTCGAGACGACCACGGAAGCAATGCCAATTGCTCAGCCACAAAAGAATATCGTTCGTAGTGATAATTTTGCTAATTGCTGCGCTCTATGAGACGACGTAACTCACAGCACAGGGTCTAGTGTATTATCTATCATATTCATAGTTGGGGAAGTTGCCAGGGCATATCTCTCGTTGCTACTACTATTTTGAAGTAGCAAATACAAATATGATTTAAGAAAGTATATTAAGTTTTCGTGCTTAAGTTGCCTATTGTAACGCAAATGCAAAATGGCGTTTATTAAAGTACTCACACTCTACTGCGCAACTGATAGCTTGCTTAAACCAAACTGATTGTCGTGCCTCTACTGTTGCTGCCTTTTATACTCTGTGATTTCTCGTTCGTATACTTCTAGGCGCTTCCAGAATTACTTATATTACTGCTACAAAATTAAACTACAGATGCTCGTGTATAGCTTCTCATAAGCAGGTGCATATGTGAGTGACACTTCCACAGATAATTGCCTACTTTTGGGAGCATCTCAGATAATATATAGAGTGTGTTTGGTGCGTCTCTTCTCCGCTGCTCGTATGAACACATGGGTAGACATAATGATTGATTTGTTGATGTGCATACGAGTCACTGCTTAGTATCGGCTTAGATATGAAGTGTGCTAGTATTCAGTCACACTATGTATGTTTCAAGATTCAAATAAACGTTCAGCAGAGACTATTCGAAAAAGCGACAACGAGAAATTATCGAAATTGACGACGTTCAAATATTCGATTCAACTAATCGTATTCCTAAAATCGGCTATTACAGCATATATCACGAGCTCTATTGAGAAATATCCATGGAAAATCCATGAGAAATATCCATGGAAAAGGCTTGAAATGCGCATTGTAATAAGGCTATGAGAAAGGGGTTGTCGAGTTTGTTATCTTGATACCGCAATAGCAACAGGTTTACTTCTATACCAATACTAATTTAGTCTTATATCCAGCAATAAATTTAATACTAGATATAATGCATTACTTAAATAACTCCATATAATTATCAGAAGCACAAAAAAGTGTAAAGTTAAAGTTGAATGCCAACTAAAAGTAGTTCCATCATATTTTTTTAATCAAACACATGGAAAATACTCTCTGTCTACGTCAATTTAGCACTCACTGTCTATGATTTTGTTCAAAATGACAACATAAAGCCAATGCACTCACAGTTGCTCGATTCGTATATTTGTGTATGCTGAAGTAGTAGAGAAGTTGCAAATAATGAAAACAAGTAAGGAGGGCTAAGTTCGGGTGTAACCGAACATTACATACTCAGTGACAGCTATGGAGACAAAATAAGGAAAATCACCATGTAGGAAAATGAACCTAGGGTAACCCTGGCATGTGGTTGTATGACATGTGTATCAAATGGAAGATATTAAAGAGTATTTTAGAGAGAGTAGGCTATGGTTCTATGGATGGACGCCATTTAGGGATATCGCCATAAAGGTGGACCAGGGCTGACTCTAGAATTTGTTTGTACGATATGGGTATCAAATGAAAGGTGTTAATGAGTATTTAAAAGGGAGTGTGCTTAGTTTATATGTGAACGCGTTTTCGAGATATAGCCATAAAGGTGACCAGGGTGACTCTAGAATGTGTTTGTACGATATAGGTATCAAATGAAAGGTGTTATGAGTATTTTAAAGAGGTGGGCCTAGTTGTATAAGGTGAACGCGTTTTTCGAGATATCGCCATAAAGGTGGACAGGGTGACTCTAGAATGTGTTTGTACGATATGGGCATCAATGAAAGGTGTTAATGAGTATTTTAAAAGGGAGTGGCCTTAGTCTATAGGTGAACGCCTTTCGAGATATCGCCATAAAGGTGGAACAGGGGTGACTCTAGAATGTGTTTGTACGATAATGGGCATCAAATGAAAGGTGTATGAGTATTTTAAAAGGGGATGGGCTTAGTTCTATAGGTGAACGCCTTTTCGAGATATCGCCATAAAGTTGGACCAGGGGGTGGACTCTAGAATATGTTTGTATGATGATGGGTATCAATGAAAGGTGTTAATGAGTATTTTAAAAGTGAGTGATGCCTTAGTTCAATAGGTGGACGCCGTTCGAGATATCGCGATAGAGGTGAACCAGGGGTGACTCTAGAATGTGTTTGTACGATATGGGTATCAAATGAAAGGTGCTAATGAGTATTTTAAAAATGAGTGTGCCTTCGGTGTATGGTGGACGCGTTTTCCAGATATCGCCATAAAGGTGGCCCAGGGGTGACTCTAGAATGTGTTTGTGCAATGTGGGTATCAAATTAAGGAATTAATGAGGGTTTAAAAGCGAATGGCCCTTAGATGTATATGTGAAGGCGTTTTCGCGATATCGACCAAAATGTGGACCAGGGTGATCCAGAAAATCTTCTGTCGGTACTGCTAATTTATTTATATATGCAATGCACGAACAGTATTCCTGCCAAGATTCCAAGGGCTGTTGATTTCGACCTGCAGAACTTTTCATTTTCTTCTACTTAATATGGTATGTGTCACACCCATTTTACAAAGTTTTTTCTAAAGTATATTTTGCGTCAATAAATTAACCAGGTTTCATCACTTTTTTCGTATTTGTTATAGAGTTATGGCATTTTTTCATTTTTCGTAATTTCGATTTCGAAAAAGTGGGGCGTGGTTATAGTCGGACTTCGCCATTTTCTATACCAAGATAAAGTGGCTTCAGGTAAGTACGTGGACTAAGTTTAGTAAAGATATATCGGTTTTTGCTCAAGTGATCGTGTTATCGGCCAAACGGAAGGACAGACGGTCGACTGTGTATAAAAACTGGGCGTGCTTCAACCGATTTCGCCCATTTTCACAGAAAAGAGTTACCGTCCAGAATCTTTGCCCCCACCAAATTTCAGATGGATTGGTAAATTTTTGTTCGACTTATGGCATTAAAAGTAATCTAGACAAACTAAATGAAAATGGGCGGAGCCACGCCCATTTTGAAATTTTCTTTATTTGTATTTGTTGCATAATTTACTTATAAAATAAACATATATAAAATTTTTTGTTAAATTTGACTTTTAAAAAATTTTTTTTAAAAAGTGGGCGTGTTCTTCTCGATTTTGCTAATTTTAACACATACACAGCAGTAGTAGTAACGTTTCTGCCAATCATATCGATCTGAGATGAGTGCCCAGGAACCCCATACCAAATTCATCAAGATACCTCACATTTACTCAAGTTATCGTGTTAACGGACAGACGGACGGACGGATGGACGGACGGACGGACATGGCTCAATCAATTTTTTTTCGATACTGATAATTTTGATACATGGAAGTATATATCTATCTCGATTCCTTTATAGCTGTACAACCAACCGTTATCCAATCAAAGTTAATATACTCTGTGAGCTCTGCACAACTGAGTATAATAAAACAAAAATAGCCCTTTTACACTTATGGAGCGGAGAAAGCTGCCGTGAAGTCAGTTATATCAGTGGAGTTACTTTGATGTGCTTTCATAAATGGAATTTTTTCTGCGCCATATTTGCATGTACCTGGCAGGAAAAAAGCGACCGACGTCGTGTTGTGGTGACGCACTCTATCTACCAAACCAAAGTTCTGGATTCAAACTCGGTAAACTAACAACGAAAATTAGAAGAAAAAACGTTTTATATGTGTGGTCGCCACTCGGGGTCATCTGGTATATACTCTGAGTGTATTTCTATTTTGCAAAGCTCTTCAGTATAAACTTATCTGTCTTGCAGATGCTGTTCCGAGTCTGCATAAAACGTGCAAGTCCCGTGCCGAATTTGTAAGAAAAATTAAAGGGAGCACGACGAAAATTGGAAGATGAGCTGGGAATTAAATATCTTAGGAGGCTATCAGGCCTTGCATTTATTTATTTAGGACAGAAAAGGCGAGACAATCATGCAAAGCGACTGTTCGTGTTACGGTTTATATGACTACCTCCGAACTGGTGCAAATTGAATACAGAGTGAGCCCGTGGTAGCCATACGTGTACCAACAGCTAGTAAACCAGTCCAAAGTGTCCCGCTTTACTGGCATTCTACTCTTATGTTGATCGTCATTTTCCCACCCATTTCTAAGGTCCATAGATTCCGAAAGCGCCAGCTTCAACCCCTCTTTTCGACCAGCTTTAAGGAATAATTCGTCTTCATGTCGCTAGCTGCCTCCCTATACTGGCATAAGGGGCTTTTTATACCCGCGTGTACTTGAACACAATAACGGTGGTACCTTGAATAGAGATCCACTAGACTTAATTACATCAAGATGATCAGCATCGAAAAATATGCGATTGGGTCATGCCTGTCGATCCGCCTCTCCGTTTGTCCGTTAATACGATAACTTGACCAACAATTGAGATATCTATACAAAATTGGTATACTGGCTTAAATGAACCAGAATGGATTGGAATTGAAAGCTGTCGATATCGAAAGCTTATCACGCTCACATTTTCAATATCGGGGCATTTCGAAAAGGGGAAAGAATTCAGTATTTTATTATTGAAGACTGATAGAGGTATGAAATTTGATACGTTGGTTGACCTTATAATGATGATGAGAAAATTGGTAAATTTATGCAAAACTGGCGAGGTACAGGCACGAGAAGAGTTAAGAGTTTTGAAAGCTCTAAATCAAAAGCCGTGCTAAGATTTGGAATGAAGGTTGTGTTTGCTATTATACATACCTTTTGTAATAATTGTCAAAAGCAGTTGCCGACCACGCCCACTTTCAAATTTACAAGTCTAAAGGTAACGGTGATGGTAAAAACAAAAATTGTGAAAACGGTTGGAATCCAAACCCACTTTATATACAAAGTCTTTCGTTGTTCTTCCGTCCGTCTGCTAACATATCTTGTGGGAAACTTAAGATATCTCACCAAATTTATCACACGAGCTTATTTATACTCAGAACCGCCTACGATTTATCCACCTTTAATTAGAAAGAAACCACCCTTTTTGTCCTAGTTTTTTCCATCGAAGACAAAACAAGTGTTGAAAATATTGGTTATCTATTGCTTATAAATACTGGGTATGACGTTGGATAGAACCGCGGACCTCCATTAGATGATATTGATGACAATTTGTGAGTGATCATACCTATTTGATTGCGCGAAGCACTTCCACACCAACTACAACAACAAACGAGCATGTCCATATTTGCGAACTTCCAGAGACCCACCTCCAGAAACTTAAAACAACTTGGGGTGCGTTTTCTGTGATAAAGATACCGGAAAATTGCATATCACGTTTAAAGCCTCTGAAGCATAATTGTTTCTTTGACATTTTGTGCATAGCCACATTTTTTTACATACATATTAGCAGACCAGGCAGACGTTGTTCTGCCCTAAATTTGGCCTCTCTGCATACTTTCTAATAAGCTTTTTCCGTCTAACTTCACTTTTTCTTATACTTTTATTCACTCCTCCCTCCGTCTTTTTCGCTTCATCTCTCGTTCGTCTCATTCTATCTCTTTCTCAGTCTCCTTCGTCTCTTTTTCTCTTCTCTCAAGTTTTCTCCTTCTTCTTCTTCTCTTATTGCCAGTCCCAGAGGGTGGTATGCTTGTATGCTTGTATGTATTGTTCCAGTCCCATTCCGAGTCTCAGTCCCAGTCCAACTCCGAGTCTCAGTCTCAGTCCCAGTCCTAGTCCTATCCCAGTCCCCGTCCGTCTCTGGTATACTTTCCGGAAAAAGCATCGTAAATACTAATATAGGCAAATTTATATACAAAATTTCAGGAATATCGAATAGGACGTATGTAAATAGGTATGTGGGTATTATTAATTCTTGTCTTGTATTTCGGCTTCGCATGCATATTTATCAGTTTTGCCAGGTTGAAGCGACTAAATCGAATATCACAATGGACTTTAGAGCTCTTCAGCAACAGACTTTCATTGATATCCATAATACACACACATCCTAGTGTTACCTGCTCCACGTTTTTGGCTATATCTCGAGACCCTAGTCACCAATAGGTATGAAAAACGACCCTGCACTAAAGCACTCTCAACAGCTTCAATTAATACCCACAATGTAGAAAACATTGTCTATGCCGTCACGGGCCACGTTTGCCTATATTTCCAGACCATAGTCACCCAGGGGTATGAAAATTATCCTCTACTAAATCACTCATCAATAGATTTCATTTGATATCCATATTGTATAGGCACATTCTAGGGGTACCCAGGTTTACGTTTGGGCTATATCTCGAGACCCTAACCTCCCAGTTGTATGAAAACATGTCCTGTACTAAATCACTCATCAAGAGCTTTCATTTGATATCCATATTGTATAAACATCATTCTGAAGGGGTACCCGGATCCACGCTTTTGGAGATCTATATCGGTCTGAGACCCTAGCCTCCCAGTTGTATGAAAATTATCCTGTACTATAGCATTCATCAACAGCTTTCATTTGATGTTCATATTGTATAAACACATTCAGGGGTAGCCCGGATCCACGTTTCGGGCTATATCTCGAGACCCTAGCCTCCCAGTTGTATGAAAATTGTCCCATACTAAATCACCCATCAACAGCTTTCATTTGTTATACATATTGTATAAACACATTCTAGGGTACCCTGGTCCACGTTTCGGGCTATATCTCGAGACGCCTAGCCTCCCAGTTGTATGAAATTATCCTATACTAAGCACCATTCATCACGCACAGCTTTACATTTGCTGATCTCATATTGTATAAACACATTCTAGGGGTACCCGGATCCACGTTTCGGGCTATATCTCGATGACCCTAGCCTCCAGTTGTCCATGAAAATTAGTCGCAGTACTAAATCACCATCAACAGCTTTCATTTGATATCCATATTGTATAAACACATTCTAGGGGTACCCGGGTCCACGTTTTCGGGTTATATCTCGAGACCCTAGCCTCCCAGTTGTATGAAATTATCCGTATCTAATCACTCATCAACAGCTTTCATTTGTTATCCATATTGTATAAACACATTCTTGGGGTACCCGGTTCCACGTTTTGAGCTATATCTCGAGAACCCTAGCCTCCCAATTGTCTGAAAATTATCCTGTGCTATAGCACCCATCAACAGCTTTCATTTGATATCCATATTGTATAAACACATTCTAGGGGTACCCGGGTCCCACGTTTTGATCTAAAGACCCTAGGCACGTAGCGAAAAAAGGTAGACGTTGGCCGATTCTCAGACCTACCCAATATGCTCACAAAATTTCATGAGAATCGGTTCAGCCGTTTGGGAGGAGTTAAGCCTCTAAAACCGTGACAGAAGAATTTTATATATTAGATAAAGCAACAGGCAGCGGGCAAGTAAGTAAGTTAATGCAATGAGTGAGTGCTGACTACTTTTACAGGAAAATCAATATTTTTCCCCCTTTTTTATCTGATGTAAGCTACTGCCACTGCTGACATACTTTTTTCTTGGTGCAATGGTGAAAATTATTTTACACGCTCTTATAAAAGAAAACTACGCATACGCCGTCTTGAGTTGTGTTTAAGCCAGTGCAAAGCATTGAGTGTAGAACTGAGCGAGACTTCGCTTTTGTGAGCAGTCATTTTGGTGGATAATTGCGAGTGTGCCTTTTCAATTCCCCCATACAAATGAGATGAACGTCAATGTGTGTGCGCGATGCGGTTTTTAGTTACGTTGCCATTAAAAATTCTGTGTTGCTGTTGTTTTTGTAGTTTCAAAAAAACTACTGCTAATGCAGCCATTATGCAAATTTCAGTGCAATTGTGCCACACACAACCACCCCCACACACACACCACACGTACACACACACACACGCAAGCTTTGCAGGCATACTTCGTTGGCAGCTACTTTTCTGTGTTAATATGTGTATGTATTGCATAAAAGTTGTATAATTTAGCTTTTTGTGCGCATTTGTATTTGTAAAAGCATACTCATGTAATTGTGCAACTTATCCCTATTTTACAGGTGGGTGTTAAGTAATTAATGTTGGTTGCCATTTAAGTGTAGCTAAACACTTTTGGCACAGCTAATTGCACATTTGGTATATCTTTTGTTTTGTTTTTGTACTTAATGCATTTTGCATTTAACTTTGCTTTGTGTAAAGGCAAATCATATCTATGGATTGCATAAATTTTCGCATTTTAGGTTTTATGCCAACCTCCGAGCTGATGATTTTCGAAAGAGCGCTACAGTTGGTAGCCACATGGCTCAAAGGCATTGACTACTTCGGAGCCACGCAGGACTGAGCAAGCTAAGAACGCGTTCAAGTGGTCTGGAAAGGAAGGAAATTGCCATTTCGCAGGGACTTCACAATATTGAAAGTGTGAGTTGAAACCAGTAAAGTTGTTTCTGTTGTTGTCGTTGTAGCAATAAATACACTCGCCGTAGGTTTTGGGAAATGGTATCGATGTTGGTGGTCCTTTGCCGGATATAGCTCGGGTGCGCTCCGGTAACAAACACCATTAAAGTACAAGCCCGACCATCTCGGGAACGATTTAATATGACCACATTGAACGAGTGACTCATATAAAATTGGTTTGTAGAAGCTATAAATTGAGCTGGAGAACTCCTTGAACGGAATGCGGTACACAATTCCTGGAATGCTTCACAAGTACCACCTCTTAATACTGTAGTTCTGCGCTAGTTTGGAGCAAGGGTGATTAAAAAGATAAATAAATGTAAGGCGCGATAACCTCCGAAGAGATCTAAGGCCGAACTTCTCTTCCAATTTGCGTCATGCTCCTCTTGATTTTCCCTACAAATTGGCCGACGGGACCTACATGTTTTATGCGGACCCCGAACGGCATCTGCAAGGTGCAAGATGAGTTTTCGCTGAGAGCTTTTCATGGCAGAAATACACTCGGAGCGCTTGCCAAACACTGCCGAGGGGCGACCCGCTTAGAAAATTTTTCTTCTAAACCCTTATTTCTAAAATTTTGATGTTGATTTGCCCGGGGTTCGAACCCAGGGCATACGGTGTGGCAGGCGGAGCACGCTACCATCACACCACGGTGGCAAGGTGATTGCAGTAGGGTAAATATAAACATAAACTGCTTAAACAACACAGAAACAGCAGGAAAAATCAAAGTGTTGCTTCGAAGGAGAGGATGCCACAGATGATTCCCACGTATTAAATTTAGTTCAACGGACGAATCTTTTCGTAAAAACCCGAAATTAGTCTCAATACGAGTCCACACATCAAATTTAAACATTTTAGGTGTATTATTTACTAAATAATCAGGTTTTTGTGTTTTGCAAAATGTTATATATATAAAAAGTAGGCGTGGTTATTATCCGATCCAAGAGGAATATCATAGCATCTACTTGAAGAAAGCACAAACAAAGTGGAATAGCATCACCACCTGTGCAATATCAAAATATTTCGCCAAACTATGATGGAAAGAGGACGAGAAGTCTTCTGAACAAATCCAGGGCTAACACAAGCAAACTGATAGCAGTCTGCACCGGTCAGTGGACAGTAGGTACGCATGTGGAAAAGATGGGCATTCCGTATAACTAATACTGCAGAAGCTGCAAAGATCCAATGCCAGGGAGACAGTAGAACACTTTATGTGTAAATGCTCGGCTCTAGCTAGAGCCCGGTTAAGGTTCCTTGGAACCCCGTTTCTAGAAGACCTCAGAGGTTATCTGTGATAGCAATCCCGAATATTCTCATTTTATCAACAACTCTGGCTGGTTGTAATACATTGACCGTAGCATTCCGTAGGTTTTTAGAGGAGTTACCTGGCATCACAACGGCTTTAAATAGCTACTTGGGTGACCAGGGCCGCAGCCATTCACCTACCTACCTACCTATTATCCGATTTCGCTCATTTTCAATACCAATTTATCCTGTGACCAGATAAGCTCGTGTACCAAATTGGTGCAATATCTCAATATTTACTCAAGTTATCGTACTAACGGACAGACAGACGGACGGACAGGCGGACGGACGACGGACATGGCTCAATCAAATTTTTTTTCGATACTGATGATTTTGATATATGGAAGTCTATATCTATCTCGATCCTCTTATACCGGTACAACCAACGTTATCCAATCAAAGTTATAATACCCTGTGTACAAATACAGCTGTGTATAAAAATTAATACCTCAAAGCTTGATTGGAATAGCCAACCGCACGAACTTTGTACAAATTATATGCTACGCTACAACAAATATGTATATTTTTTCCAGCTCTTTTATAGATATATATATTTTTTTTGTTTGCTTTAACGCGAATGCTTAGCAATTGCATTACTGATTTTTTGTCCGGCGACTTCCTTTGCTAATTATCTTCATTTTTATTTATTCAGTTCAGTGAACGTCTGCTAAATTACATATAATTCACCGTATTTGCCTTCATCTTCCTTGCTCCTCAAAACTTTATTATAACGTGTTCATGCCGGCTGTTATAAGAAAAATTTATAATCAAAATTATTGAAACGCTTGATTATTTGAAGTTGAAAAGTCGTTGCTCAGGTGCTATCGACGGCAGATTATTGAGTTTTTGCGTCGGTATACTCAGCGTGCTTTGCACACAGAGTATATTACTTGATTGGATAACGGTGGATGTTACAGGTATAAAGAATCGAGATAGATATAGACGTCCATATATCAAAATCATCAGTATCGAAAAAAATTTATTGAGCCATGCCGTCCGTCGCCCGTTAGCACGATAACTTGATAAATATTAATATATCTTCACAAATTTGGTACTCCAGCTTATCTGGACCCAGAATAGATTGGTGTTGAAAATGAGCGCAATCGGATGATAACCACGCTCACTTTTTATATATTGTAACGAATTTTGGGAAATTCCGCTTATTTGCAACTTTCTACTAACGTTCGAATCACTAAACTGTTGAATAAATAACTCCACTATTCAATAATGCAAAATGACCTTTATTAAAGTACTCACAATAACACTTCTACTTCTCACAGATAGCGTGCTTAAATCAAACTGAATCCATGATTGCTCAGATTGCGCTCCTTTATGCTCTTCGATTTCCTTGTTCCATACTTCTAGGCGTTTCTGGAATTTACTTAGTTACCAGCTATAAAATATACCTACAGATGCACGTCTCATATGCGCGCGTATATGTGAGTGATATTTGCACAAATATTGCCTACTTTTGGGAGTATCGCAGATATATGCATGTTTTTGTGCGTTGCTCTCCGCTGCTTGTATGGACATATGTGTAGACATAATGATTAATTTGGTATGTGCATACAAATCACTGCTCAGTATCGGCTTAGGGATGACATTATCCCTTAGTGTTGCTAGTATTCGTCACAATATATAAAACTTAGGAAGCACAATAAACCTGAATAGCTGAAATCTTACAACTGCAGGCCCTTTCAATGCCACGAACAATGCAGCAACTTTATCTTCAGTATTCCAGTTGTTCACTGCTGATGTCGTCTCAAATTGAGCCTAAAGACCTGGAAAGGAACAGAGCCGTCAAAAGATGGTTTTACCTTCGGATTGCTTGCTGAAACAGCTGGCCGATTTAGTTGTAACTGCTCCATACGACCTTTAAATCATCTACTTCTGCCTGAAATTGAGACATTTTTGCATCCTGCGCTTCCATTTTTGATGATACCTGTTCCAAAATTTCTGCCAACATTTCAGATATACGTGCCTCTTTGCGCTTCCAATGAGATGCCAATATGTCTTTGGTCTTCCAGTTGAGATGATACTTGCGACATCATTTCTGAAATACGTGCCTCCTGTGATTCCAGGTGGGATGCTATATATGTCTTCTGTTCTTCCAGTTGAGTTTCCATCTTGGATGCCATATATGTCTTCTGTTCGAGCTGTGTTGACATATCGGTTGATATTTGTGACCAAATTTGCTTGACCACTGCTAGTATCGCGTTAGTGCCTACACTTGCCATTGGATTCGGAGTCTCTATCTTCTCCCCAATTTAGTCGCTGGCTCTTCCACATCAGGATAAAAGATATACTCGTCCACATCAGTTCCTTCCAACTTCATTACCTCTCGTAGCCGTGCTTGAAGTTCGATCTTATTGCCGGTTGTGTTCAATCCACGGCTCTCCAACTCCTTCTTCAATTATTGGATCCTTAATTCACTCAACTTTGCCATGTCCAAGTTGTGTTCGCAATCTTCGGAATTTATTCAATAATTCCTCTCTGACACCAATTGTAACGAATTTGGGAAATTCCGCTTATTTGCAACCTTCACTAACGTTCGAATCACTAAACTGTTGAATAAATAACTCCACTATTCAATAATGCAAAATTACCTTTATTAAAGTACTTCAAAACAACACTTCTACTTCTCGACAGATAGCGTGCTTAAATCAAACTGAATCCATGATTGCTCAGATTGCGCTCTTTTATACTCTTCGATTTCCTTGTTCCATACTTCTAGGCGTATCTAGAATTTACTTAGTTACCAGCTATAAAATTATAAGTACAGATGCACGTGTATAGCTTCTCATATGCGCGTGTATATGTGAGTGATACTTGCACAAATATTGCCTACTTTGGGGGCTTTGAATCAATAGAATTTTACTTTCTAAATTGAGTTATAACATTAAATTGGAAAACACTAAAATTTTTTTAAATGGGTGTGGCACCGCCCCTTTTACGACTAAGCAATTTGTCTATGTTTTGGGAGCCATAACTCGAAGAAAAATTAACATATCGTAATTAAATTGTGTACACATATTTCTTATAGCAGAAATATTTCTAGTAAAAATGGACAGAATCGGTTAAAGACCATGGTAACTTAGATATAAAACAAATTTAAAAGGATCGTAGGCTACAACAATAAGCTATAACTTAGCAAAAAATAGTTTTGAATCAATGATATTTCACTATCAAGTTTATTGTAAGAGGAAATGTGGAGACATTTTTTTTTAAACAGGCGGTGCCACGTATTATGTAGAAAAGTAAATCTCTGAAATGAAATGTACAATGAAGCTCACGCTGAGTATATAATGTTCGATTACACCCGAACTTAGACACCCTTAATTGTTTTAATATAACTTGACTGACAAACTGACAATAATGTGAAAAGTGCTTAAGTCCAAAAAAAGAAGTGGCAAAAGAGAAAGCAATGTTTACAAAACTTTGTCAATATTGACAAAATTGACTGGTGGTTTAAAGTTTGATATCGAAAGATCTCATAATCCAGCATAAGTCAAGCGGGATTTTTGGATAGTCTCAGCTTTTTTCGTTTATATGTAGCTAAGTTCAAGACCGAATTTTACTCGATGCATCAAATTTAAGGTCAATAAAAATTTATGGGAGATAATATTTTGATAAAAGGGAAAGTGTTTTGCTTTTACATGTTTTTAGGCTAAATATTGGAAGCGATTGATAAAAATGCGTGTCTACGTGAATAAGTACATAAATCTTTAACAGGATATCTGAAGAGTTAAACCAGATATTAGTTGATGTATTGATATACTGGAGACAATCAAGCAAGACACATTTCGAATACAAATATGCGCTAATACAGTTACAATTGCAGTTGGAAACTACCTTCTAAACTTCAATTTTTGTTGGATCGGCCGGATATACATACATACGTAGACATCCAATGTCAAAATTGCGCGTAATTCCATGACTACAAAACAAGCATAATATTATTTTACCGGGCATCTGTAAATGCATTGAGCAATTATATGGGCATTCCATGTAAAATGAAACTAAAACTGAGTATGAGAAATCTCGGAGCTCCCACGTTGGGCGACATTTTCTTATCGATCCCTACTGTGCAGCTAAGAAAGGTAGAGTGTAAAAACTTGTAACGTAACGTTAAAATAATACAACTCCACTGACCTTCTTTGCTGTGATATGCTGACCGCCAACGCATAGAGGACGGATGTGGTCTTGTTTACTAAGAGTACAAGGTCCCAAATTGGACTAGGCCTAAGCTAGGAGGCGTGACCCTGCAGGAGAATAGTAAATAAATAAATAACCTCCAAACAGATTTTAGGTGTTCTCTTCCAATTTGCGTCGTGCTCTTTTAATTTTTGACACAAATTTGCGGGACGGTACCTACTTGTGTTATGCGACTCTGAACGGCATCTGCAAAGGCAGATGAGTTTTCACTGAGAGCTTTTCATGGCAGAAATACACTCGGAGTGCTTGCCAAACACTGCAGGATGAGCCTTGCACAAAATATCTAGGAGTCATTCTAGACAGTAAACTGTCGTGAAAGCTCAACGTGGAGGAGAGAGGGAGTAAGCCTCGAAGGCACGCAAGCTATAGTACGATGAGGTGTAGCGATAAAGACACTCCCGAAGGCCTTGTGGATGTTATCGATGTTGATGGTCCTTTTCCGATGCAGATCCGGTAAGTTCCGGTAATAAGCACCATTATGTACTAGCCGACCACCTCGAGAACGACTTGATATGACCCACATGAGATCTATGAGGAGCTTGGGTCGCCAGAGGCTCAGCTGTTAATGAAACAGGATTCGCTACGGTTAGATGAGGTTGAAAATTTGGTTGGAGAAGCTATATATTGGCTGGAAACCCCTTGGGAGGGTTGCGCTACACAAACCCTTCAATCAATTTAGTAGTTTAGTCGCCTCTTATGACAGGCATACCTACCGCGGGTATATATGCTAAGCCCGCTGGGGCGAGGAGAGCCACATAACAAGATCTATCTCAAAAAATTAGGAGAAGTATGCATGCTATAAATGCTTAATATCACAGGAGCCATGAAAACAATCCCGACGGCTGAAGTTAACAACTTTAATGAGCATCAGAAGAAAATAGCTTAAGCTGCAGCTGCGCAGATTTTATATTGACAGCCCAGCAGACATTAAGGCAAAATCTCGCATAACACAACATCTAAAGTGTGCTAGATTGTAAGAGCATCTTTGAAAGAATCTGCATAGGGAGAGGCATACATCTATATTGGGTACCAGAGAATATGAGATAAGATGGGAAAGAAAAGCTGACGAGCTATCTAAAAAGGGCGCAAGCCTCAAAGCAAGCTCCGTAGACGACTCAATCAGATGGGGCGAGAGTAAGAGAGGCAAAAGTGGCGCATGGACGACCAAGGTTAGAAAGGCGTGGAACCAGCGCGAATTACCCTTATCATAAAAAGATAGGACGTGTAGTGTATTCTGACTGGCGACTACCTTTTTGCGTTATATATTTTTAAATCAGGTCTAGTCAGTGAAAGCATATATAGAAAGTCTGGGTTAGAGATGGAACGATTGAAGACGTTTTGTGCTAATGGTTTTGCGCTTTCCAGGTTGGGACTCTTGCTTATAGGAGTGATACGCTATCAGATTAGAGCAGCAAGAAAGTGGAGAGAGCAGAGTTGTTTATAATGACGTCAATTTGGTCGTTAACAAGCTTCTGGTAACATTATTGAGACAATTAGGTCTCGCACGTTACACTAGATTGAATACTTCTAAAACTATTACCAAATAGCTCAGTGAAAAACTCGACTATAAAGTTTAGCGCGTGTAATTGCTAGAAATATCACGGCCACGTGGCTATACACAATTAAACTGAATTTTTTTTATGGTAACCATTTGAAGAAAATTATTCCTATAACCAAGGAAAAATAGGGTTGGCTGTCCCGTATTTGAAGAAGAATCTGGCACTCCCGTCGGACAAAAAAAAGAAGACAGAAAATTGTTAAACAAGACCAAATTTTTGAGTGCAAGTTTTCAGTCTTTTATGACCAATCTCTAAGTTTGGTGTTTAAAAAATTTTCCGTGATTCTCTATCCGTTTTCCAAGATCCAAAGTAAAAATTCCACCTCCTTCAAGAAAGTTGTAAGTCCTACGGCAGAGTATTTATTTATTTTATTTGCATATATTGTGAAGAGTAATTCTACAATGGGAACATCATTGAAAGATACAATTCTCGAGAACAAATATTACCCCAAATATCTTCCATAATATGTGTCACTACTGTTAAAACGAAGCTGCAATTTGTCATATTTTTAAACACATTTTTGCATTGCATACAACGCACTTGATTGAAGTGCAAAAACAAAACCAAATTCACAAGCATAAAAATAATGAAAATAAATAAGTTTGTATGTGCCAAGAGGCTTAACACGCGTAACATGACAGTCATCGAATGACCTTACTCTTTATACACAAATACATTCATACTTGTATCTGGCGATCTAGCGGAATAATTACATGGCTGAGCGTTGGTTTATGTGCTTCTTTCAATAGCGAAAATGAGCCGCACGCTAAAAAAAAAGATAGCTGATCAACAATTTACGCACCACACACACAATGGCCATTCGTTACACTTGCTTTAACTGTAAACTTTTTTTGTTTTGCACTTGCAACACCACCTCTCAACGCCATGCATCTCCATTCCATACGAGTATCTCACACACATTCATTTAATTCAGTTATGTATGTTTACATGTAAAGTTTTTATTGTTGAAAATTTGTTGATATATGTATGTAAGTTTTGTATTTTGTTTGAAACTTTTCATTTCATGTTGATGCAATTTAAAATATGCATGAGAAAAAACAATTTCATTAAGCGAAGGTGTCAAATCTGTATGAATGGATTTATATGTATATACATATGTATGTACATATATCTTTTATATTGTACGAAGTATGTCAATTAAGTACCGAGAATTTGTCAATAAAGAACAAGTAGGAATGTAACTGTCTTCGGCTTTGACGAAAACTTTATACCTTTCATGAATGGTGCTGAGCAGTAATGTGTTTAACTTTCAAAATTAATAAAATCTGAACAATCCGTTGTATGGGATAAATATTAGATATATATATGACCAATCATGGTGATTTTTTCATACAATAACATTTAACATATATATAAGCACCTTGTGGAATTTGAAGCTACTAGCCGTAGAAATGAGGAAGAAATTGAGAAAAATCTCTCATCTGAACAATCGGTTGTATTGGATAATAATATAAAAATGAGTCGTTGAATGTGTTACCAAGCGCAAGACTCGAGAACGGCTGAACCAATTTCGGAAATTCCTTTTAAAGAATATTTCTTGAAGTATGAGGGCGCTTCTCATGGACAGACAATTTCTTTGCGGGAAATCGACCAGGGATTGATCTATTCGAACAAATTCTATTCACGGTTTGAATTGCCTGAAATTTGGTATATAGGCAGCCCTTTGTCTAGATCAGTAGTTGCGAAACTTTTTTTCAGGAAGTGGACCAGGGATCGATCTATTAGAAAAAATTGGTGTATAGGTAGGTATCTGCCTAATTAGTAACTGCTAATCTTTGTTTTCCGTGAAGTACATCACGGACCGATCTTTTCTAGTCCTTGTACGATTTTCCTGAAATTTGGCATATAGGTAGCCCTTTGCTAAGATTTGTATTTACACTTTATTTCCGGGAAGTGGACTAGAGACCGACTGTGAAAGGGACTGGGACTGGACTGGGACTGGGACTGGACTGGGACTGGGACTGGGACTGGGACTGGGACTGGGACTGGGACTGTGTCTAGGACAGGGATGGGACTGGGACTGGGACTGGGACTGGGACTGGGACTGGGACTGGGACTGGGACTGGGACTGGGACTGGGACTGGGACTGGGACTGGGACTGGGACTGGGACTGGGACTGGGACTGGGACTGGGACTGGGACTGGGACTGGGACTGGGACTGGGACTGGGACTGGGACTGGGACTGGGACTGGGATTGCGACTTGGCTGCGACTGAGACTACGACAAGGACTGGGACTGGAAATAAGGGTTGGTGAAAAATAAAAAGAAACTAAAGAGAAAAGAAAAGAGAGAGAAGGAGAAGAGACTGCGGAAGAGGATAGAGCTAGACGAAGATAGAGAGATAGGTACAGATATAGCGAAAAGAAGTGTGGAAAAAGACGGAGAGGGAGAAAGAGATGAGCAGAGGGAGGAGTGAATAAAGGGTAAGGAAAAAGAGTGAGACGGGGAGGGAGAGTAAGAGGTAGCACTTCTCAAAAGTTATGCAGATAAACAAATGTTAGGGCAGAACATGTCTGCTAGGATCTGATAGTATCATATATTTCTGAACGATCTTAACGATTTTTTCGGACAACTTAAAATTCCTTATTTGTCCCTATCTGGAAAAATATCAAGCTTCTAGCTGTTAAAATGAGGAAGGAATTGAGAAAATTTTTTAGTTTGAATCGGTTGTATGGGATATATAACTTATATGCAACAGATCTTGAAATTTTTTTAGACAAGTTATATTTAAATGACGGAAACCCTCTTTTTCGAAAAGACGGTTGTGTGGAGCTTTAGTGGTCTAATCCGTTCGATTGCGACAAATGATTAAACATCCCAATATATCCGCTCACCAAGTTTGATAAACATGTCGCAAAAATTAGGGAGTAGTTTGCGTTTCAAACAGACAGACAGATGGACATGGCTATATCAACTCAGCTCTTAATTCTGATAAGTTCGTTGCACTTATTGCTAGCTCTATCTCTTCTTCTTTAATGATCTCCTCAACGCCGCCATTATGAGCATACCGCAAGGCTTAGTTTCCTCCAAAAGCGGTGCCGTTACGTTACGACCGCTAAAGAGCGGCCAGTATACTCACCGTTTTCAGCGGCATCGCTTTGTTGCAAATTACGAACAGTTACGGCAGACGATTCGCAAAATTTAATTCTGCGTTTATGTATTTTTTTAAGTTTTTTTCTATTTTCTTTAAATAACGTACAAGAACAAAAGTGTTAATTCAAAATATTAATTTTTATAAATAATTTCAATTATTTGACAAAATGTTCACTGCCTTGACAATAGCGGTGGCAAAAAACGATGGTGAACGAGTTTCTACCGTCAAGACGGCGCAGTATTTTATGCTCGGCCGCTATATTACGTTAAGGTGAACTTCACCGTCTCTTATGCCCCTATACCGTCACAACTCAACTCTGGTTGTTGTTTTGAAATTTCGCAGTTTGGTATTACAGATTACAACTCAACCTGTTAAAAAAAAATTTCGGTTGAGTTGTCTAGTCTAACAACTTTTTGTAGCATTACCGTTTTCAACCTTGCGTTGGTGTAGTTGGACGAGGCTGGCCGCAGTTCGGATGCAGCCAAATAGTGAAGTTATGCGAACGTGAGTCCCATTGATACTAATCACTATCCTGGGAATCCTGTTTTAGAGTAAAATATAATTTTTGCTGTTTGGGTTTTAATCCAGTTCGCACAAATATGCTCCTCAATAAGATCTAAAACCAGTCCAACACCAAAATCATTTCCACAGCATGACAGCTGCCATCAGCAAGGAATCTGAGTGTGGCGCGTAATTTTAAATAGGGGTAAAGTCTGCCCTCGAACGCGTTGCGGAAATGGTCCTTTATTTTATTTAGTAATGAGCAAAATGCTTCCTTTCAAATCTGCAAAATAATTTCATTTGAAGCTCATCATTTGTCACTTGAACATTTTCTTACTTGGTGCTTGGTAGCTCCAAGGGATTGGAATGATCATGCGAATGTTTTTTCGTATTTGTGACATATCAATCATCAACATTTTCGCCATTATAAAATAGATTTCATATAATATCCGTTTTGCTTTTAATAACAAAATCACTTTGTAAATGCTTAAATTTCTGCCATAAATTGATAAGCTGTTCATTTATCTGTCAAATCATCACTTTCTTAGGTTGGCAACTCAATTCAACTTCAACTGAAATAAGTTGTAATTCGTAATACCAAACAGGAGTTGAGTTTTCTTAACGTTGAGTTGTTTTAATTACAACCCAACTAAGTGAAGTTGTTAACCGTAATAGGTGCATTAGTTTTCACATAATTACTTTTACACAGCAACATTTTTGACACATACTCTACCGCTATTTAGCGGCCACTATATAGCGGCACCGCTATCGAGGACACCAAGCCTTTAGATACGACTCCATCTTGGTGAATAGAAAATGCGGCCAATATCGGGATATAGGGTGGGTGGACATTTTTTGAATCCCCCTTATTCCAAAAATTCTTGCACAATGAACGAGGGAAGGGCCGGTGCATTTTGGTGCGTTCGGGTTCAAGTCGCACCCCTAAAACACGTACCCGCAGCCCTTCCAAAAAATCCAACTTAGAATGATTCAATTACTGTTAGACCAGAGGGAACGTATTTACAATGAATGATGCCTTGCAGATCGAAAACACAATCAACATTGCCCTCAGATGCAATCTTAACTTCCTCGCCTTCGTTTGTCGCCCTTTATCCTTTTCCACCCATGTTTGACTTTATTAACGCGTCTGAGGGTCATTCTCAAATATCCATGTCTCATCTCCAGTAACTACCAGACACATTCAGCCAATGCCGTCGCTCTGAATTGAATCACAACACGTTGTTTGTAAAGTACGTCACACATTTTCACTACGGCACTAAAAAAATTAAAATTAGTTGCAAAAGATACGCAAAAACCTCAACCAAAGGTGCTATCTACTTCACAACTTTAAAATCTAATTAAAAGGATGATCGCCCTCATCGACAGACGATCACGAATTAAAAAGTATTTCTAGTTTTTAAATTATAACTGAATTCCCATAACCTAATTGCCACCCCTCGTATGTTAGGAAATGTATGCATTTGTGTATGTGTGATGAACAAAAACCGATTAAGCATAATAATAACGAGGCTTGGAATATGTAGTGTTTCAATGTGCACTCATACACACACACATGCGTATTTTCATACATGACCTTTGTGTGCAGAAAACATAAACAAAGCATTTTAAGCTCATGAATGTATGTGTTTGACTGCGTGCTGATTATTACAATTTTCTCTTTCACTCTTTTGATTTGAAACTTGTTTTGGTTGCGTTCCAACTACCCAACAAACATTTAGGTTAGAAAACGATAGAAGACGAATCGAATTCTAATGTATTTCTCTAAGTAGAAGGTTAGAGTACGATTTGCAAAACTGTCGCGAATTATAGCATTCTAGACAAAAAGGGGACTTCGTTCCCAATATCGAGAAAAGGGTTAGAATTCTAATCGAATTCTAAAGTCAATTGCTAATGGGTTTTCTAATGAGAATTTTGAAGTGATGCGCAATTAAGTTTATTTATTTAAAATCAGCGAAATTTCCATTGTTTCATTATATCAAATACTTTATTTGGTTATAAGCTTATAAATTATAATAAAATAAAAATAATTCAAAATCCTATCATATGTTTCACAGTTTCAGTACTAGTTATTCACCCCTATTACGGTTGTCAACGTCAACCTTCACTTCGTATCGTCGTCGACATCACGTCGTATCAACATCAATTTCACGTCAATGCATAATTGGTATTTACTAAGGCAATGTATTGATGTCGACGTGATATCGATAAAAATACGATCCCTAAATTTTTGACAGTTTATTTACAATTTGTATTGAGTTGATTTTTTGTTTAGTGGACAAGTTGTGGATCTAGATAACTGCTGAAATCTATTAGTGCACAATTAAGCATTGCGGGCAAAATAGAAACAAGGAATTTGTTTACGAACTTTAGTGAATATATTGTAGATGACTGGATTTCTCTTTAGTACACCATTAGCAACTACCTACTTCCTAGAGCGCGGTGAACTAATGGAAAACCTAATCGAATTCGGGATGAGTATCAAAATACCCGAAATAACCTCGGTATAATAATCTGAAGGCGGAAATAAAAAATCTTTGAAATTTCACAAAAACCTTTTAATTAACTACTTGAAAGCTTGCACTGTGCAAATATTTCCTAACGCAAGTAAAATTTTTATATTCCGCCTTCGGATTATTAAACCAGAGGTCAATACGTGTCATTTAGTACCTCTCCTGGGGTTTTTGGACGTGTTTTAGCAGTCGACCGCTGCCCTAGAACATTACCACAATTCTACTAAACTGACTGTTGTTGGTTATTTTGACTATTTCTGAAATTGAATAAAAATTAATAAATAAGAAGCATAAAAATCATAAAGAAAAACTTATTTTTTGAATTGTAATAGCTGAACTGTGTCGACAACTTTTGTGTCGCGTTACGTCCAACACAACTTCAACATTGTTTTAGCCATACCAAAAAAGTTATCAGTCAATACTTATCGACCTTGACAACGCCGATACCAATTCATGAGCGTCGACACTAATTTTCTCACTATTGACAACCGTAATAGGGGTGATTGTGTTGAAATTTTCGCTTCCCCTCGACATTGGTTTGAGGTACGGATGAGGAAGCGTTTTCTTCATGCCATTCAAATAGCACTTCAATAATCTGTTCGTTGTCCGTTTTTGACTTTTATTGATTCATTTTTTGCTTACTAGTATTTCTTTTTATAAATAAAATAAACTTATTTCGCAGCTTATAATATTTCCACACAACTTTTCACTATTTTTATTTTGTTTGTATAGAACTAAGGATGACTGATCATGTCGTGCAAATAATCGATAACTGTGACAATAATCATAACATCGCATTTCTAGTGTTATTCGAATCGTTTCACAGTCGAATTCTAACCTAGTTCTCTAACCTAGTTTTCGATTCGAAATGCATTATAGAACTACATTAGAATTCTATTGTAAAAACTACAATATTTCTCTAACGTTAGAAACTGTGTTTGCTGGGTAGTTGCTCGCTTTAAATCGATATTCACATGGATATGTTTCTAATCTGTTGCATATATTAAGGCTCATAATACACAAATTACTTTAGCACACTCACTATGTATGTACGCCACATTTATAAAATATGAGCTGTTTTTTGTTAAATTTGGCAAATAAATGTACAAATGTAGCGTTTTTTTTTGCTGTGGAATTTATTAGAGGTAAAAGGAGCGAATATGAAGTATTGATTTAGACAGTCTAGGTAAAATTTTGGATTCGGTTATAAGCAAGAAACGCCTAAATTTATATGTAGGGGAGAAATGCATTGGCATCCTTTATGATCTGAGAACTACAAACAAAGTTTGCTAGGATGCATTCCCAGTCATCAGCGACATGAAGGTATTGAACAGCAGACTTCCAAGCCAAACTCGATGCTAAAGTAGCATTCTATGTTTCAGAGCCCTTCTATGAACTGAAAAGGGACACACTAAAGAAACGCTATGTAATTGGGAAGCAAAGCAGTTCAGGCAATCCTGGATTGAATGCCCACGGCAAAGAGATGCCAAATTGTTTATCTGTCATTAATCTAAGCAGAGTGGCCGTACAAGATATCGCTGGGTAGTATACGGGACAATGAGGTATATGATATCGCCCAAATAAGTTAAATCTATAGGATTCTGTCCCATCTAGATGGCGTGACTCTTATTCCTATCGTTATAATTATAATAATTTATAGGAATTTGCTTTATATCAGCAAATTTTTTAAACGAATAACGGACAGAAACGGAGAACTTGAAAGGGATATGGAGATATGAAGTAAAAAAAATGTAAGGCGCGATAACCTCTGAAGATATTTTAGGCCGAGCTTCTCTTCCAATTTGCGTCGTGCTCCTTTTTAATTTTTCTACAAACTGGCGGGGACCTACTTGTTTTACGCCGACTCCGAACGGCATCTGCGAGGCAGATGAGTGTTCACTTAGACCTTTTCATATCAGAAACTTACGTACGGAGTACTTGCCAAACACTGCCGAGGGACGACCCCGTTAAAAATATTTTCTTCTAATTGAAAAAGCTTATTTCTAAAATTGTGATGTTGCTTTGCACGTGGTGTGAACCCAGGCCTTTCGGTGTGGTGGGCGGAGCACGCTAACATCACACCATGGTGGAGATATACTAAGAGAGATATTTAAAAGAAACAAATGAATCATAAATCTACATATATTATACATTTTTTTTGTACGTATGTTTGTGGCTGAACTCCTCCTTAACGACTGGACCGATTTTGATGAAATTTTCTGATTACATACAAAGGGATTTAGAGATGCTTTAAATTTACAGTTCAGTAAGATTTCTTGCTGATATTTACGGGAAACGAACCAGGGGATGACCTGTTTTAAAAAAAAAGTTATTTATGTCTGCGAATTCCTTGTGGAAAAGTGGACAAAGTCGGCCCCTGTTACAAAAGGTTTATAAATGGTGAAACTTGCTGGGAGGTACCACCATAGCTTTTTTTATTCCTGGGAAAAGGGACCGAGCTCTTCTAAAAAATCTAGTTTACTGTTCGGCTTGCTTGAGATTTGATACAGGTAAACCCTTTTTAACAGTGGCCGACCTATTCGAAAAAATCCTATTTAATCAGCGTTTTGCTTGAAATTTTGTACAGGGCCTCCTTTTCAACATTCTTAACTTTTGGGACCCTGTCTATTGTCTATTATTATTAAGGAAGCCTTTCTAGAGGTTATCGCGCCTTACATTTTTTTATTTATTTTCTAAAGTTTTAGGTAAATTTATAACTCATTAACGGAAGAACCAATAGCAAAAGCTGTTTGCGAAAATCCTGAACCTTGGAAGAAATAGGAGAACAAGTCAACTGGGAGTATATGAATAGCGCAAGCCATCGAATAATTAATCATATTGATTTTAACAAGGTAAAAGTAAAGTAGGCGAATACATTTCATTGTTCAGATCTACGACCATAGTAGTACTAAATATAAACAGCATTTTATAAATAAAGCATTTGTGTTAATTTTTCGACGGTTCAGTGCTTCGAGCGATAATAGAATAAAGAATTTCTTAAAGTTCGATATAATACAGAGATTTCATACATCAGAAAATTGTGGTGAGAGAGGTGATGTGTGTGGATTGGGGGTGGGACTGAAAGTGGAACTGCGAATGGTAATGGGACCAGCAGTGGAAGTGGGGATGGGAGTGTTAGTGTTAGCAGGAGTGGATTTAGAAAGTAGGAATGGGAATGGAAGTGGGAGCGGTAGTTGGAGTCGGAATTGGTGCTGTAGCAAGAACATAAATCAATTAATGGATGGACGATAATCAGCAAATGGAAGATAAAGTAGAAGAGAATGGAATAGAGAATAGACAGAGAAATTTTCGAGTAGAACAAAGTTTACCGGGTACTTAGTATAAATATTGTAACGAATTTAGTGAAACTCCGCTTATTTTACATCTTCTATATAAAATAAATAACTCCCAAAATTCAATTATGCAAATTGATCTTTATTAGACTACTTTGAAAGTACAATAACACTTTTACTTCGCAACCAATAGCGTGCTTATATCCAAGTGATTATGCTTACTCAGCTTTTTCTCCTAGGCGTTTCTTCTTCTAGAATTTACTCTTGTTTACCAGCCTTAAACTCACCAGCTATAACTACAGATGCACGCTTATAGCTTCTCATATGCGCGTGTATATCTTAGTGATACTTCCACCGACGATTGCATAGTTTTGTGCAGTACCTCCGATATATGCATGTGTATGTGTGAGAACTACTTTGCTGATGATTGCATACTTCTGTGAGTATCTCCCCGATACTGTATGTACATATGTGTAGACATAATGATGATTTGTTTATGTAGATACAAATGAGTGCTTAGTATCGGCTTAGAGATGATAGTATCCCTTAATGTCGCTAATATTCGTCACAATATATATCCCCATCGCCGCATCTATTCCTGCCGTTAATATTTTTATTTACTACTGAGCTGTGGATAGACCGGGCTAAATTTAATTTTTTACTTTTGAACATTCGCAATTATTAGCTTGATAATAGCAGAGATAGCAAATTATAAAGAGTAATAGAGTAATAAGGTTCTTTGTTCTTCGTTGATAATTCTCACACATTAAATTTCAGATACCCACGGTTTGATAATTACCACAGCATTAATGTAAATGTAAATGCATATTGTAATTAATATATATAAAAGCTTATGAGTAAACCCCACGCATATGATCAAAGCACGTTACTCACTGTCAGTACGTTATATTACACATGTGAATTAAATAGATTTATATTTATTAAGGCGTATATGTTTGTATATTGGAGCTGGTTTTTTGTCAGTAAAAATAACAATGGTCATGGTACATTTAATACAAAAACCAAAAAACAAATTTAATTTCATTTTATTCTTCGTTCTATATTTACATACAAACATACGGCTATACATAATCAACTAAGATTCCCAAGAGTTAAGGATGAGCTTTTGTAAAAGTTATTTTATATACATATGTTTATACACATACACACGAAAACATGTTAAATGATCATAGTACATGTTGCCACATTTGGTATACACAGTGGTCATGGACAAATGTCGGGGCATTCTAGAAGCATTCAACATCTGGCTAATTAATCTAATTACCACAACTTCGCAATGCACAGAGAAGGCAACAACAAAAATGTTGTGAACGCTCGCAAACACTATGTAATAAAAAGAAATACAAGTAAGGAAGTGTAAATTTGGTCGAAACCGAACACTATATACCCATTTGTGCTCTCACGTATATATAAAAGGATACATTCAGTGAAAAATGTAAACAACATTAGATAAATTATATAAAAGCTGAAAGATACTACTTATACAAGTGCAAATATCGTCCATAAGCGGCAATGAAACAATTACTCTCCTGAGAGAAATTTGTTGCCAAAGGACTGTATTGCCTATGTATGTAACTTTAGTAAATATAAAGGCTGCATTAGGAAGGCATAATAAAGAATCACGGCAACAATATTGTAAGAACCTGGAGATGATAATTGAGGCAGCAAGTTCTACTTGTTCAAATGTAGCCTCATGTTGCATAAAGAAGTTTTATTGCCCAGCGAATCATCTCCAGTCAGAAACTTTGAAAGTCTTGAAAACCGATGTCAAAAACCTTATAGGCCAGGATAAGATATTACAGGCTATTCATTCGAAATTTTCGTAATTGATACCTCATCTTCTTTTATTTTTTTAAAGACACCGATAAAATCGTTATCTTTCCGAAGCTTACAAAAGCGTACGGGTGATGTTCATTCCTAAAGCAGAGAACTTTTACCAAGAAAGCCAAGGCCCACAGCAATAAGCCTCGCCCCTTCTATAGATAAAACATTGGAGAGACTTATTAACTTGAAAGCAAAATCAGCTTTGAAAGCGTATTCATGAGATAGTCAGCCTCAACGAGAATTAAGTGAAGCCATTGCTATTTCTTTCGCTACATTAATGAAATACTAGAAATCTTTAGGGCAGCAGAAACGAGGATAGTTGCAACCGGCGACCACTTAGTGATTCTGATCACAAACTCCTGCCAACTATTAGCGTGCTCACGAAACTTTTCGGCGATGTTTAGGCAAAAACAAGCTGGGCGTATATCCAAGAAAAACGGAATTTTACTTGTTCACAAGGAGAACAAATATTCTCTCCTTTAGTTTACCGAGGTTGAGCAGTACAGCGATAAATCCCACTTATGAAGCCAAATACTTGGCATGATACGCGACTCCAAACAAAGTTGAAAAAGAACCGTAAGATGAAATAAAATAAAGTTCTAGCAGCGTACACACATCCTTTTAGAGAGCTCTCAAAAGAAACTGGGGACTGTCACCGAATGGCATTCATAGTATGTACAGTAAGCTGGGTCGATTTATTAACCTATATGGCGCCATCGATTTTTCGATAGGTTTTGGGCACAGGAAAAAAAAATCGGTCCGATCATGCTGATTTTTCCAGACAACAATCCATGGCCAATACGTAAGCTTGTGGTAAAATTTGATGTTGCTAGCTGTTAAACTGCCCCAATGGGGAAGAAATGACGAAAACCCTCTTATTGAACAATCGATTGTATGGGAGGCATATGCTATTGTAGCCCGATCCGGTCGATTCCGACAAAAGTCAAATCCCCCATCAAAATATGCCTGCTTACTAAATTTCATCAAGATATTTAAAAATTGAGGGACTAGTTTGCGTTCAAAAAAACGGACAGACGGACAGACGGACGCACGGACGGACGGACGGACAGACGGACACGGCTAAATCAACTCAACTCGTCCTCTGATCATTTTTGTATACTTATTGGTGGGTCTGACGGAAATATATACATTAAAATGATTTGGAGCCTTGAAAATGAAAAAAATCGATTTCGACCAAAACAAGTCACAAAAACCAAAAAAAAATTTTTTTTTAACTGTTAATGCAAACGTTTTTATCGCATAATTCTAAGTGGGATAGGAACTATGAGACAAATTCGTTTTCATCGGCAACACTTTTGCACGTTTCTGAAGAAACCCTTAAAAAAATGGCTAAAAAATTAATTTTTTTGCAAAAACACTCCTCAAAACCCAAAAAATATTTTTTTTCAAAAACTGTTATCGCGGACAATTTTGAGTCGGACAGGTTAAACATGAAAATTTTAAAATCAAATGAAAATATTTTAAGTAGATCATGAAAAAAACCTTAAAAATCAAAGAAAATAAAGTCAAAAAACTCAAATTTTGCAGGCTCGAAAATTATTTTTTTGGGTATGCTTAGTGGAACTTTTTTTTTCCTGAGCCCAAAACCTATCGAAAAATCGATGGCGCGATACAGATTAACTTTCGTCCATCCAAATCAACCCAGCTTAATGTACAGCCTAGTCTTTCGACCGATACGAATACATGGAGCGAGGTGAAAGGCGAAAAACAAAAAGAGCAATCAACATGGACTTGGAGCGGTGCAAAGGCTGCATGTCTGGGAATGTTAGGCGCAGTGACAAGAAAGCCTCTGGAAAATTTCAACTTGGTTTTCACTTGACGCCTGGAGAAGTATTCGTTCAGGGATTTGCCGCTAAAAGGGATCTACAATTTATAGAGTCCAACATGTAGAAATTGATTAAATACGGGCACGCGAAGATATAAAATGCCAAGGCAAGGGGACGAATAAACGAAGACGGAAATTACCAAACATCTGTCGCCGACCACAACGGGCGCAGTTTTTGACTACCAAGTGCAGAATATAAGATATTCTGCATTTCAATCTACATAGACGGCTCAAAAATGAAAAAGAAAAATGGGAGCTAGAATGTACCCAAAGCTTCTGCAGCTAAATCAATAGTACCATCTCCTGACTCATGCAGTGTCTTCCAAGCAGAGATCTATGCCATTAAAAGCGCAGATATACTACTTCAGGATAGTACTATCCGAAAAATCAATGTTATAATTTTTGTCGATAGCTAGACCCCTTTAAAGGCATTAGAATCTAACGTGATAAAGTCAGATATCAAGCGTAGATGTCGGGTTCCTCTTGAAGGGAATATGTAGATGGTAAGCCCAGAGAAGTTTATGGATCAGACATAAGATAGAGAGATTGCAAAATTGACCACTGCTGATTTATTATCCAAGGAAATTCGAGGAATATGAGAGGTTTGTATGACCATGTTTCGATGGAAAAGTAACTAGCTTTCTTCTCAAGCTAAACAAGTCTGCAGTGAGAATATTTACAGGTGACATAATAATTCATTGCGCTATTGCACCAATCATCCGATGGTGGTGCATACCAACGAGCTCCCTCTTTAGAAGCCGTTGGATGCGTAGGAAGAAGAGTGGATTCGTAACTTTTTCTGCCGTATAGGACTGCAAACAAGACGACTAAAATTCCTAAACACACGGTTTTTCGACAGTCTGGTTGAAATAGGGAAAGTAGTTCTTTCACACCTACTTTGGTGTAGCAGAGAAAGCAAAGAGTTCATTAAAGACAACTAGAATGTAATTTGATTGGACGATTGTGGTGCCATCCGGCACTCACTGAGGGCACTCACAATTGACAAAAATATCTCCGAGTGGCAGTGTGAAAAATTCCAGCGCTTCGGGCAACCCGAATGTTATGTACTACTTAAAACGTTTTCATTTTGTTTTTGCAACTCTTTCTGCTGTTGTCATGTTGGTTTTTAACTGTCAACTCCTTGTGGTAATGTTATATCTTACTTCCATTGCCATTACGCTTTCAGCTAGAAATTTCTTTTTTTTTGTTTGTTTTGTAGTTGGTTATTCTCACGTCACGTTCTCGCCTGAAACATTAAAAATATAATTACGACGCATTAACTTCAGCATTTATTTCAATTTCCTCACTTACAACTAATGCACTGAGATTTTTGTGTATATATGTATGTATGGGTGTATGACAATGCTTAAAAATGTTGTATGTGCTCATTAATAATGTGGCTAATTGAAATGAATACGTGTGAAAAGGTGTGTGTGTATTTAAGGTCGCTATAGTATCCTGAAAGGAAGGAGCTTGTTGGTAGAAGGCATATTGCAACTTTATCTGGGATTCTTGTCATTACGTCAATAGCACCCCTTACAATGCTATCAGCTGCAGAGAGCTGACATGCCTTTCCCTAGCAATTCAACTACTGACTATGTTAACTTTAAAGAAGTAATTACTTATAGACTTGGTAGCAGAGCTTCAATCAGCGCTTCAAAAAATCATAGAACGCAAATAACAATTCCCACTACCGGTTCAATTCAAACTGTATGTCGTTTTCGATGTTTTCATAAAGTATTAATAATTTTAAGTTCGATAAAATTCGTTATTCATTTGTTATCGGTTTTACTATCAACATGAAATCGATAAAGTATAGGCGAAACATCGATTTGTTATAGAAGAGCTATGAATTTGTTATCGATAACAAACTTTTTCGAGGTGTTGTCGGTTTTTTATAAAAAAATTCTCGATTTTCTATCGAAAAGTTATCGATACATTATCGATACTCTCATATTGAGTTATCAAAAATATATCGGTTTTTTATCGAAAAGCTATCAATTTGATACAGAAAGGCTATCGATCTAATATCGAAGTATTATTATTGACGCCATATTAATTTGTTATTAGCGAGGTACCGACCGTTTATCGATTCCAAAAACACTTTGATATAACACCGATATCACTTCTTTAATAAACCAAAAACTTGGCAATGAAAAATCGATACAATTTCGATAACTTTTCGTTATCTTTTGAATAATAAATCGATAACAAACTGATAACACGTCTAAAATACGACGATAGTAAACCGATAACCCTTCGAAATCGGATTCTTTCGATAAACAAGCCAATAACATGTCTATAATAAAAACGCCCCGATGGCTTGACGTACTTGAATGTAAATGTAAATGCATTTTTCCGAACCGTACCAAAATTATTCCGAAATAGTCACGAAATATTTTGCTAATATAATCCCAGAAGTTATCTTGAAATGGTCTCAATATGATTTTGTAATGATCTCAAAATAATTGCGAAATAATACATAAATCGTTCCGAAAAGATCTCAATAAAGACGCGCAAATAATCTTAAAATTATCCTTAACATATTTCCAAAGTAATGCCGCAACAGGTCCTAAAACATTCCCGAAAAAGAAATAACAAATAATATCGAATTGAACTGAAAATAGTCCGGGATGAGCCCAAATCTATACGATCGGGACGTTGGTGGTATTATTTTTATGGTTAACATTTTTGAGGAATAATAATTAACTGTAAACTTTACAAAATGTTCGTTCTAACCGAGCAGTTAAGGAACTAGCCATTCCCGAAACTGAGCTAAACAGATCTCGCATTAGAAATAAGGTCATGCAATGTGGAAACAACGCCCCTATTACCCATATCTCTCTGGTCCAAACCTGTTGAAACTGCAGTTTCCTCGAACTCCTGTTAGATAATATTGATGACAATTCGCGAGTGGTCGCACCTAATGGATGGGACGGAGCACTGCTACAACAACAACAACCGGTGAGATGAAGGTTAAACCACTTAAAAACAATTCTTGCCTTACTGCATATTTCAAATGGATTTATATAATTTCTTAAATCAACTTAAAGTTTTCTATTGCTATAAAGTATATTTGTTTACTTTCTGTTAAAAAACTTTTTGCAAATCGCTTACTTTTCTCTCTTTTTTCATATCAATGTTGCTTTATATGTCAGCTGTCATGATTTCATGATGTCAAGTGTCACGGTACACGTAAACAAAATCTGCTGCATTGCAAGAGTGTAACTGCTATTGCCAGAAGACATTTCACTGTCCTCTTACACTTTTGAAGTGAGATTAAATAAAATTACAAAATTCAATTACATATCTACTTCTATATAATCATACATATTTATGTGCTTGTGTTTTGCCTCTTACGCCAGTGAGAAGAGAGCTTGAAACATTGCACATTATAGGTAACGTTTTATAGATTTCATGTAAGGGGGACATTTGGTAATTCTTAAATACTTCGGCCTTTTCCAAATGCCTCGGAACTATTCTGTATGCCACAGGGGCGATTTTTTTCACCACCTGAACCTTCGATACCGTGGATTTTAATAGCCTATTATGACAGACACAACTGCTGCGAGAATATTCTAAGCCTCTTAAACCTCTGGGGTGGTAAATGGCATATCCATGCTCTTGCAAAACCGCTTCTTCATAAGACACTTGCAGTCGTACGATAAAAGTCTGCTATTATGACTACTGTCTCAAGTAGTCGGAATTCGGAAATTTAAAAAAGGTTATCGAGCTGATAGGACTCCAAACCATCAGATCCATGTTTTGGTAGCTGAATGACTGGGCGAGTCATTGGTGCTTGACTTAAAGATATATGGGTTACAAAATGCAAGTATGTTGTTATCGTCATCATTAACTATCACTTCGCCAAAATTGGCGCCTATTATGAGACCCCTGCTTTTAGGGGTCAGAATATACCCGCGGTAGTTATGCCTGTCGTAAGAGGCGACTAAAATACCAGATTCAAGGGGCTGTGTAGCGCAACCCTTCAGGTTGCCAGCGCAATATACAGCTTCTTCAAACCCAGTTGTCAACCTCACCTATCCACGGTGAATCCTGTTTCACTAACAGACGAGGCTCTGGCGACCCCAAGCTCCTCATGGAACTTGGTGGTGGGGAGGGAGGGATGGCCTGAAGGTTTAATGTGGCCATATAAATCATTTCCCGAGATGGTCGGGCTAGCACCTTAATGGTGCTGTCTTACCGGAGCGTACCGGATCTGTATCCGCAAAGGACCATCACATCGATAACACTCCCCAAAGCCTTCGGAGAGCAGACCTTATCGCTACAACAACAACAACAACATGAGCCCGTTACTATCAACTGAAAGGACGTCATCCTTTACTCTACTGCTATATCCGTACCTTTAGTCTTACATAGACCTTTTTCTTCCAACACTTCAGTGGGCTTACCATCTTTTTTCGCATAGTTATTTTGTCGTTGTGTGCGAAAATATTACCGGAAAGGGCTGGGGAATCCGGTAACGTCGAGAGCTTACGCCTATTCATAATAACCCCACTGCTTGTCAACGCGGGAAATCGCGGGCAGTTTTATATTGCTGTTCTCTAAAAAAATGTTTGAAAATCGAGCAGTCAGCCGTCGGAAAGGAGCTGGATTGGCTACAGCAAAGAGCTCTGGATAGTCCGTTAACAAAACCTTACGTTGATGGCCCACCATCCCCTTTCTTGGGATACCTGCGCCTACGTCCAACGAACATGACACGAGTCTCCTCTTGTCCACACTAACATGTTTTGGAGAAGAATTTCTTGCACACATTTTGTTATATGTACACCACCTATGCCCTTGTGGCCCCTTCTTGTAGCGATTAAAAAACACTGTCCACCCGTTGAGGTTCACTCTTATTCGGTTGCTGTTCCTTATTATTCGCTGTGACCTGCTAATCATGACATCCTAGAGAGATCATCAACTCTCTACCCGCTTCCCGGATCGTGACCTCCTCTAGCACCCACTAACACGTGTACCCAAGGATCACTATTCCCCCTGACATGAGAACGAACAGGCTGACCCACACCCTGGAAATGCGAACATCAGCATCGCCTCTACCCAATAAGGAGCGCGAAACTCCACCATGTGTATGGAGACAGCAGGCCACATGATGCCCACTCCCTTTCGTGCAACTAGTGACCTAACCCAAGGGATGTGTCTGTTTTTTGTTTTTTATCCTTTATTCCACATAATTTTTAAAACCTTATTCTACAGTTGTAGGTCAAACTAAAGTTTACCGAAAATTTTGGCCGTTTTCGTTTAGCTGGCACATTTTTTGGTTCGGGCACCCGCTTCAGCTGGCGCGAGAGATTTATCTGGGATTGTTGCCAGCACAAATTTGGAGATAAATGCCACGTGAGAGCGCAAAAAAAAATGAGAGAGTAGAGTTTCGTATCAAGTCATTCTTTGAATATAACAAAAACAGCTACTTCAAAGTAC
>JARSSU010003068.1:0-26052 GCA_029619165.1 Eurosta solidaginis | reverse complement strand
AAATTCGATCGGAATAACGGAATTTACAGCTCAAGACAAATAGCGACAAAGTTCAATAGTACTGACACCTATTGGTCGCAAGATCATTTAGATGCAAGCGAGATATAACCAAAAAACAGCACGGATAAATAAGGAGAGGAATAATAGTAGAGCCAAAAAAGAAATAACGAAAGAAAGAGAGAGAAAGAAGGATGGAAGTTACAAAAAGTTTGCAAAAAAAAGATAGAACCAGAAAATGAGTACACCACTAGAGGCAGAAAGGGAAAATAAAAAAGGGGACGTAGCACTAAATCATATTAGTGAAAAACAAGGGGGATAGGAGAAAAAAAACACAAATGAACACAAAGGAAAAATGATTTAAGGGGAGACGACAGAAAAAAAAAAATCGGCAAAAAAGGCAGCATTATTTGATATAAATTGTTTATGATAAACTAAAATCCAGTCTAGAATAAAAATGTAAAAAACCCATGACATTAAGTATGAAGTAATTGACTAAAAATAGATATGATAATAAAAGATGGAAGGACCTCAAATATAAAGGGAAAAAAAATAAGGAAAAATATTTTAGTTGTAGTTAAAATGTTTTTATAATATAGTATTTATTTAAACCAAACTTTTTCAAAGGTTGTAAAAAGTGACACTAGGAAGGACAAAGGTTATAACATAGGTTTAGTGTTTATAGACGATATTTTAAAGAATCTTAATGTAATTGATAGGGTTTTATAAAAAAATAAAGGAGTGCTGTAAACAACAAAGGACTAGGAAAGGAATACTAAGCCAGGAGGAATAGGAAAGAATGTGGATACTGTGTAAAACGTAAAAAGGACCAAGGTAAGTTTAAATGTGAGAGAAAAAGAGTAAAGAAAATCAGGTTTATCGTTTATTAAGGAAAATAAAAAACTTTTTACGAAATACATATAAGGAAAAAGGGATATTCGAAAGATAATCCAACATGTACTACTTCAATAATGGAATAAGTTTAAGTGGAGAGGGTAGAGGGTAAAATAAAGTTTACTATAAAGAGAAAAAAAAAAGGAGAAGATAAACACAAAAAAAATTAAAAATAAAATTTGATTAAGGCAAGAGAAAAAAGCGGATGGATCTTCATAGGATACTGAGGCACACGGGAAACAACTGGTATAGGGAAAGTTGAGCAAATTTAATAATCGTATTTAGTTCGCACACACTGCAAAACTTTCAGCAAGATGAAAGAAAGAAATCTAAAACACACTGGGACAAGCAAATAGATTTTAATTAGAAATAGTCAAGTCAATATTTCGAGGAAAAAAATAAAGTATAGCTTCCATGAGTAAATAGTTTAGACTTACTATATTTACTTTAGTAGCGGTTTCTAAGATGAGCAGGGAGGACCTCGATACGCAGGAGTAATAAAAACAGACATGATGCTCACAGGTCTCATATTATATTACTCGCTAAAATATCTTTAGGAGGTTATAGCTGGAGTAGCGCAGGACAATACTATCAGAAGATACAATAGACCATATTGAAAGAGAGTAGAAATCCGATTTATAGTACAAAAGGAAAAACAGCTTCTCAAAATAACAAGTATATGTAGAAGGAACCATAAAAAAACGGATTATTCTAGAGAATCTTTAGATCAGTCAAGGATTCAGCAGCGAGGGATTCAGGCCCAAGTATCATTTTAACAAAAGGGCCTAACGATATAAAGACTGAGGGAGTAAAGATTTTTTCAAATGACGCGACGATACCAAAAACCTAAACGATAATCAAAAGATGTACTGACCAAAACAGTGAAAATCCAAAGGGAGAAAAAGAAACAGCGGCAGGTATTATAACCAGAAAGCATATGAAAAGTCATACACTTCACACCTATGGAACAGTAAAAGTAATCTGTGTTTCGAGAAAAGAGAGGACGATTAAATAGGAGGGAGCTAAGTACAACATGTTAAGGAAATATAAGAAATCTGATTGAACTCTAGAACTGGATATTCGCACAATGAAGTGAACCATCCCCCTCGTAGCCTGGCTTCCAGTGCTTTACCAAGCATAATACGTCGAAAATGAAAGGTAGTTCCGAAACGCTCAAGGGTTAAACTAGATAAAAAGGTATTAGCCTGAGACAATGGAATATCTGAGAATAGATAGAGACTAATAGTGACCACAACATTTAGTGAATTATACCTAAGAGAAGGATGCAGGAGTTAAAAAATCAGAATATCATGGTATATATAACTCTTCAATATCCAGCAGTTCCACGGCAAAGTACGAGGAAATCTTCAAAAGGAGGAACAGAGGTAGCGTAAGTCGAATACCAAGCTGATTAAAGTATTCTAAACTTCGCAGGTAAAAAGCAAAAATATAAGAAGGACTAAATGGTAAAGGATCAGGTTACCCGAGTAAAGGAGGAAAATTACTTAGGATTGTATTTCGACCCTACATTAGAGGTATACGAAACATAAGAAGAAACAAGGCTATAATTAATAAGGACCCCAAAAGAACTAATTTAGCACAGCATTTCTTTACTCTGTATTAGTTAGGGCATCAGTTCTCCTTCTAGTATTCTAGATAAAATCTTGATGATGTAGAGCAGGAAATTGACGAAAGTCACGATCCTATTCCTGGTATGGGCTCCTGGACGTAAATAAGCTACAAAAAACCAAACCTACACCAAATGATCCGCAATAAATTGTATGAAAAGACAACAAATATAGTCAAAAGTTAGAAAAACAAGAGAAAAAAGAAGCGAGTCGAGTTAACTAGAGGAACAGTAAAAAGGTTATCTTAGTAGAAATTTGGAAAAGGCGAAAAAGGAGAAATTATCATAAAAATGAAGGAGACACGCAAATAAGTTTTCCAGGTAAATATGAATGGCCTAAGGGAAAGGAAACAGTCAGTGCAGATGAATACAGATTCGAGATATTCTGGGGAAAGACTAGATTTTTGCCCTGGACTAAGGGTGTCGTTTTCACCCACTAGATATGGAGTACAAACAAGAGGAATTGAGGCAAAAGCCAGGTTCGACGCTAGACAAGTACATGTCACAAAATGAAACTATTTCAGGGAGAATCATGACAGGTCACAATTACATCTAAGATAAATGCTTTTCACAGTTAATTTACAGTGTATGCCGAGAAAAACAGGAACCAGGAAAGCAGAAAGTGAGGAGAAACCAACAGGAAGAGGTCTACTATATTAGAGCAAAACATGCTGAAGACCTAAGTAGACTCGAGGTAAGCTGAGGTATTGTAATTCCCCGTATGGCTATATGGATCATAGTGGATTCCTAAGGAAAACTAATTCTTAACTAGACCAGGATTCTCATAAATTGGTTTTTATCATAAAATTCACGGAGGACCCTTCAAATTAGCAAGTGGGGACTAGGAAGCAAAGAAGAAGTCCTCACTCAAAATATAGAGTTTCACAATTCCATAACTAAATAGTTTCATTTATCTTATTTACCCATAAACGACACTGCAGGAAACACGTCATCTACAATCTACCAGTAAGCAATGATCCTTACCAATAGTATTCCAGTAAAAAAAGAAGGATGAAGTACCATACATCGAATCATAGCAGATATAGTTGACAAATAATAGAGAAGAGGTAGCGAGATTCTTCAATACCGCCAAAACCAAACAGAGAGATACAGGATTAAGAACCGCAAAAACCATTAGCAACTGATAAGCTTGAGCCACATTACTGAACAGGAGGAAAAAACAGGACACATAGAACAAACAAAATTAGAATAAAAAATAAAGGAGGAAATAATCCCTTTCTATTCCTGGTAGCTCTGCTTGGAGATACAAGGTGATTTTGGGAGACGAATGAAGACTGCGATTTCTCGCTGTTTGGAAAAGATCCTTGCAGCAACACCACATACCATTTTCGACCTCTCAGTATAGAGCAAAGTGATATCCTCTTATATAACATGTCGGCTGACTAATCTATTCTCAAGGGTAGCCTCACCTTAAAGTGCTTGTCAAAGTTCAATGTGTGCGAAAGATAGCCTATTGTGGAATTCACATCGGGTAGCCTTCTTAGAATATGGCCATAATGGTTCTCATACCAGTACCTAGACACCCTTAGTCGAATGGCTGGGCCAATAGCTGTTAGACGTATGTGAAGGTCCAGTAGCAGCTCGTTAAGGATAAAATTTAACGCGTTTATTTGACCTAATCCAAGCGCTACTGTTACCCATTTACAGGCTGCGCGATGTACTTTGTCTAGTTTTTTATGTTATATTGCCTGTTTAGGGCTGAACGCTACACTAACCGTACCAATGGGTGGGTCTTTTGACCGCTGTGTAAAGTCACATTATACATTTTGGTGGTCAACCCCAGTTTCTGCTAGAAATTGTCTTGCACGAGTGGTACGCGATTTACGCCTTTTCTACTCTTCTTCGCATATAGACTTTCCAGAGAAAGCCTATAGCCCATGTCACGAAGCCTGATCAATTACAGGACAAAACCCGCCTTGCCCGCAATATAAATCGAATGTATGTTGAGCATGACATTCCCTGCTGAGGTAGGCTTCACTACCATTTCATAAAGTCAATACTTAGTGAGAAACCCCTGCAGTAGTACAAGGCAATCAAGGTCTCCGCATTTAATCTCCAAGATAGTTTATATATAGTCCCGTCCACAGATTCTTAATCCTATCAGAAAGTACCAATGGTACACCCTCACTATAGGGTGTTGTGAATACGGAGTTCTCGTATCTCGTTGTAAAAACAGTCAGCTTTGTTTCTCCACGTTCATTGCCAGATTATAAGGCCCGGCCCTCCTAGTCACGGAGTTCAGATAGCCCTTCAAAGTATCGCGGAGAGTATCCAGAAAATTTCCCCTGACAATGGTTGCTCAGTATGGGCCTCCAATTGACAGCCACTACCTTTAAGCTCCACCAGAATCTTGTTTGCTACAACAACCTAGAGTAGGGGATATAGAAACAGCCCCCTAAGACGTACGTCTGCATACCGTTCTTTAGACTGTGGCCGCTCCCCATTCTGCTTTGACGTTTTTGTTGCACTTGATACCTAAGCAAACTAGGGGAATTACCAAAGGACGTAGGATACGATGCTCCAGTATCAGAAAGGCGACAAGAAAAATTATTTCTATTTTAGGGACCCTCTTTTTGCTTGACAAACAAATGGACAGCCACGTCCGTTCCCTTTGGCAAAGCATTTTTGCTCATTTACAAAAGCTTCACATGATGATTGTTCAATAATGTGCGAGGTATTTCCAACTTTATTTTCCCTTATAAAGTCGGCTAGTGGAAAAAAACAAATTCATTAAATGTCTTGTAAAGCCATATAATATCTATATTGACGCAAAACGGTCATTACAAACTTATCTATTTACCCAAATGTTGGTCAGACAGTCTTTAGAAAAATTTCCACTCATCTCGTTGTAAGATTTCCTGTCATTGCCACATGCCTCAAAGTATACTACAAAGCGTCAGACGCATTTGATGCTAAACATAATCCAATACAAGCAAGTACATATATACAAAGCGTCTGTAGTGTTTGAACTTTGAAGATGTTCTTCTACAGGTGAATCATTCTAAAAATTCTAACAATCGCTTGAAGCGAAAGAAACGCTTGAGTTGGTTTACATGTACATAGTATACTTTTGTCATGTCAATATATTTTAAATGTAGCATGGTTTGAGGCGCATATTGAGTTGCAAAGTGAAACGTACATATATCTAGATAGTGTAGTGTATTTAATTGAACTTCTTCTATTGTTTACGACAACGTGACCCTATATAACATTTGGCTGGTACTAGGACAACATCAAAAAATAATAAATCATTATTTATGTTTTTTTTTATCTTCCATTGGTTGTTGTCCCTTGGGCAGCTGTTACTTGCCCTCGTATTCATAGTACTATTGTCGCTGCTGAAATTGCTTCATGATTTGATATAACAGTGAGTGATTTTATTGTTATTCGTTGTTACTTTTGATTTTCCATTTACTGTCGCCAGCTAACGGATTCTGGCAGCATGTGACGTTGAACATTCACTAAGTTATCAACAAAAGATACCTAGAAGTATGCTATACTAACAAGCTGTGACATTTACGTCTTGAAAGGAATTGTAGGTGTAGTAGTTTTTAGATGCTATGTTTAATATTACTTGCGATTTTCAGTCTCATATCATCAACCCACATTTTTTGGGAATCATCTTTGCTAAATATCTGCAAATAACTAAAGGAGCCTTGAAGTATGCAGCCGCTAATAGTCATATTATTGGAATAGTTTGGCGACGGCAAATTGGAATATATAGAAATTGTTGCAGGTCGGTTAATTGCTGTGATGCCTGGATAATAAGAACACGAGCCTAAGCGATGAAGCGGCTAGTGTCCCGTAATTGGGTCGGTGATCGTTAAAATTTCTTTTCTTGACCTAGAACCTGAGGACCTGCAAACTCTGTTCTTATACTATTGTAAGTCGTGCAAGTTTGCTTGGTTATCCTGCAAGCGCCAGAGTAGTTGGAGACCGCTTTCTCCTAGAATTTGCTATGTACGTATGTTACTTTTGATTGATGTGAGAGCATGATGAATATTAGCTGCTTCCTTAGCATTCAGCAGCGCCCCTGCTTTTGCAAGTTCGCTTGCCTTCTCATTGCCCTTAATGTTCCTGCTGCGACCAGAAACTAACAGAAAATTGTTTCTTCGCACCTCGCTCTCCCTCGAGATTGCCCTTGAAGTGAAATTTAACTTTGGAAATAAGTCAAAACTTAGCGATGGCGTGTGCTAATCTATAGTATAACACTGTAGCTACACTGCATTAAATTCCAACAGTCAGACTCACGAAACTTACTGTAGAACAAATTGCAGTTGCACTTAGATAAAGATCCAGAGGAAGCTGGCTTAAGGACACATTTAGTGAGACAATTGGACATGACCTTTGTGCATCTGTTACCATTTCGAAGACTGATCGCTCTAGTTAATTCATTGTATTAATATTTTATTGCATGTCCATGGCCGATCAGCATACTAAAGTCCCATTTGTTAGTATTGGTTGGGTCTGACGGCGGACGTATATATTCACATAATGAGATCGGGGCTTATGCCCCAGTTTCTGTCGTAGGCTGCCTGTCAACACAGTAGCGAGTACAAACCTCTTCTAAACAGTCCTTACTCAGGCAGTTCATACGTGTCTATGTCAGATCAAGTCATATGGGATACACAGCACTTATAACCCCTCCTCGTCCCATCACATTCGATAGAAGTCATCTGATGATACTCCCATATAAAACTTACCGATTGTGGACTGTTATCATAGAAACCAGTTGACCTGGTGAGATATCGCGCTTTCAGAATCCATCTGTCATTTTCTTTTCTGTTGAAAGAAGCAGTAGCCTGGTACTTGCACATAACAAAACGAGAAGCGATGTTTTCAGCTGGTACATCTCAAACTTATCAGGGTACAGGGTAGGGTTCTACCGGTTTATAGAACACACAACTTATCGCAAATCTTGACAACCTGAGCTCTATCACCCCACAGCTTTGTTACAAAATTGGCGGTGGTCTGTTGTTGCCATCAATTAAAGCCTCTTGTTGATAGTGCTTGGCAACGTCACTAAAATATCTTTGTGATTTGTGGTTCATGCATTTAACCTTTGAGTTGCTCTCACTACGACTCAAAGGTATTATTAATTTGAATCGGTTCTTGATGTAGTTCGATGCTTTCAGTTGAAGATTTTGAACTTTGCAATCATTCTTTTGAAACGCCAGAAATCCTTGGAGCCATTAGAGGCATCTCCATTTAGGATTTCTTCCCTTATTATTATTATGCACCCATTGATACTTAATTTTTCTGTTATTTTTTCCTTTTTCTTGGATAGTAATTCCTTTTTTAAATGCAGGAGAGCGAAGAATTTGTTGCTGTGCACTATAGCTGGTACCCCCTGGGATATGATTTACTCTTGTTACCGCCCTAAACAATGGTATCGTTTACTAAACCTACATAAAATTCAGTGTAGATTGCATACTTTTAGGCGACATATTTTAGCGTTTAAGCTTTAGCAGTAATCATTCCAGAATTCGTGCACAATACTCGGCTGACGTTAGCTTTTGATTGATGTTCGCTTCCGGCGCATACTGTTCGCCTCTAGCATTTTGGTAGATGTTTCGTTAAAGGCCTGTCCATCCGCTTCCATCGCCTCCTCTGTTTTCTATAGTAAAAGTTGTCTGCGCAAAATTTTGCTTTTTTATCGTTGCTGCTGTCATGGCTCATCGTCTCTCTGCACTTTTGGAGTCACATTTCAACAAATAAAATGATAAAAATCAACTACAAATACAACAGTGATAGTGCTTGTTTATTTCTATTAGTTGTTGGTTTTACTTTTTGTCTGCTGCCTGGGGGAATTCTCGTTACCTATGGGGAAAGTGTTTTTTGCTTTGCTGGAGTTTTTAAATTTTTTTGTTGAGTAAACTGTTGAAGGATTATTTGTTGTTTGTGTGTTATTTTTTGGAATATAAAGTTTTTTTGTGTAAAGCTAATTTTTCACTGGAGCACATTATGTGTGTAGGGATGAGAGAGGTTGAGTTAGGTCAGTGAAAAAAATATGCTTGTATATATTTATACTAAATATTTGAGATCGCTTTTAAAATAAATTTAAAGTGTTCGAGGAAATGCATGGCGTAAGTAATGAAATTTGTTTTAAATAACTTAAAGCGATGTGCTGAAAATGCGTCTCGATGAGAATACCTAACTTGAAAGCATTTTTTTTAGGCATGTAGTAGAAATTTTATGGCTATTTTAAAGGCTATTCATAAAATTTGAACTAAGGCTCTAATCAAAGAAGACTGATTAATTTCTTTCTATGCTTATTATTTAAAATTTTTTTTTGAAAACGAAGTTTTTGTTAATATTTGTATGAAAACTATCTGATATCAATGGCTCAGCTCCTACTGGCCTAATTTTTCGCCGGCAATGAGAAAAAAAAGTTGCCGTCTATGACTTGGGTTCCAGTTATGTTTCTGTTGAACTCATATCTCATACTACGATTAAAACTATTGTCGAAAAGAAAGAAAATTGGCTGACCAAAATAGATTTAATTAAGTTCCTCTTTTTCAGGGCGAGTTTAAACTCCAGATAAATTTGATTAGAGTTTAATCCAGCCACTCCGACCGCTTAAGCTAAGATGAGCAACAAAATTTTATGCTATCGAACAAAGTGGGGAAGTTTAACTCTATTCAATTTTAACTGGAGTTTAAACTCGCATTGAAAACCCCGGCTTAATGAAGCATGTTTGCAAACCGACTTTGTTATTGTACCATATCAGGAAAATTTCATTCAGTGAGTATACGCAGTGTATTCCTCTAGGATTATCGCAGCTCTACTCACCGCTAGTATCGAGGCTCTTACACGAATGCACTCTCAGTCCTGCAATATCGAGATTTTGAATAAAAAATGAAAATGGCGTCCAAAGTCGGGCTCACTTATGTCGATTTCATCGCTGATTGCAGCTAACTAACTACAATTGAGTTAATAAGAATAGCTTTGTCAAAATCACTACAAGTCGTAACCGATTTTTTGAATAGTAGGATCGTGCGCCTACAAACACTAACCCGGTGGTAGACCAGTCAAGTTAAAAAGAGAATGGAAAATTTTAAGAAAATACTTCAGCAAAAATGAAGAAGACACTGAGGTATGTTTGCAAGAATGATACTGTGCGTACAAGCTATCCCGTAAGCAATATAACACAGAACAGGAAGTCCAACTGATAGTGGATAAATGCATAAGACACGGTAAAATAAAATAAAATAGAATAAAATAAAATAAAATAAAGTAAAATAAAATAAAATAAAATAAACTAAAATAAATTAAAATAAAATAAAACAAAATAAAATCAAATTAACAAAATAAAATAAGATAAAAAAATAAAATAAAATAATAAAATTAAATAAAATATAATAAAATAAAATAAAATTAAAAAAAAATTTAATAAAATGAGATAAAATAAGATAACATAAAATAAAATAAACTAAAATAAAATAAAATATAATAAAATAAATTAAATAAAATAAAGTAAAATAAAATAAAAAATAAAATTAAGCAAAATAAAATAAGATAAAATAAATAAACTAAAATAGAATAAATAAAATAAAATAAAATAATATAAAATAAAATAAAATAAAAAAATTAAATAAAACAAAATAAAATAAGCAAAAATAAAATAAAGTAACAATTTTTGTTGTTATATCGGCCTACTGATTTTAAGATCGCGGGTTCGAATCGAGCTCAAGGCTAACAATAATTTTTTATCATTATTATTGTTATGATAAATTTTTTCTTAATTGAAAAAAATTTTTAAATTAGAATAGAAGAAAGAAAAATTTAGACAACTGCCAAAGCTCGTTGTATAGATCCATTTCGAGAACTGCTAAATTCCTTCATCGGCAACGTTTAGGCGCCGCTGCTATAACCATTCAGCCATCACAGCGGTTTTTTTGTTTGTCTTCATTAATCCTACTTCTATTCTGGTTCGTGCCAATTGATATTCACAACACTGCGACATCTGTTGCAGAATGGCTGTGAAAATTGGACTTGTTTGTTGGCAATGCTGCCATAGTGTCATATTTTATTGACACTTTTTCCCCGTGCTCTGGGATGTATTAACAATTTTTGTTGTTATATCGGCCTACTGATTTTAAGATCGCGGGTTCGAATCGAGCTCAAGGCCTAACAATAATTTTTTATCATTATTATTGTTATGATAAATTTTTTCTTAATTGAAAAAATTTTTAAATTAGAATAGAAGAAAGAAAAATTTAGACAACTGCCAAAGCTCGTTGTATAGATCCATTTCGAGAACTGCTAAATTCCTTCATCGGCAACGTTTAGGCGCCGCTGCTATAACCATTCAGCCATCACAGCGGTTTTTTTGTTTGTCTTCATTAATCCTACTTCTATTCTGGTTCGTGCCAATTGATATTCACAACACTGCGACATCTGTTGCAGAATGGCTGTGAAAATTGGACTTGTTTGTTGGCAATGCTGCCATAGTGTCATATTTTATTGACACTTTTTCCCCGTGCTCTGGGATGTATTAACAATTTTTGTTGTTATATCGGCCTACTGATTTTAAGATCGCGGGTTCGAATCGAGCTCAAGGCCTAACAATAATTTTTTATCATTATTATTGTTATGATAAATTTTTCTTCTATTCTAATTTAAAAATTTTTTCAATTAAGAAAAAATTTATCATAACAATAATAATGATAAAAAATTATTGTTAAGCCTTGAGCTCGATTCGAACCCGCGATCTTAAAATAAAGTAAAATAAAATAAAGTAAAATAAAATAAAATAAAACAAAATAAAATCAAATTAACAAAATAAAATAAGATAAAATAAACTAAGATAGAATAAAATAAAATAAAATAATATAAAATAAATAAGATAAAGTAAAATAAAATAAAAATTAAATAAAACAAATAAAATAAGAAAAATAAAATAAAGTAAAATAAATAAAGTAAAATAAAATATCAACATCAAATTAAAAAAATAAATAAAATAAGATAAAATAAAATAAGGTAAAATAAAATAAAATGAATTGAAATAAAAAAATTGAATAAATTCAAATAAAATTAAAATAAATGTTAATAAAAAAATAAAGTAAAAATAATTAATTAAATAAAATAATGTAAAAAATCTTAAAAAAATTAAATAAAGTAGACAAAAAATTTAATCAAATAAAACTAAATTAAATCAAATGAAACCAAATAAAAATACTGAGTCAAACAAAATAAACTAAAATAAATAAATAAAATAAATAAAATTAAATTAAATAAAGTTAAGTAAAATAAAATAAAGTAAACCAATAATAAAATTAAATAAATTTAGATCAAGCAATTGAAATAAATTAAATGCAATTGAATTAAATTGCACAAAATTAAATCGATTTTTAATCGATGCGTTATCCGCTTAATATCGAAAACTTTTGAATTTGTCGTCGAAAATTATCGATATGTTATCCATTTGCTATCGGACTGTTACCAAATTCTTATCGGAGTGTTATCGAGAAGTTTTTGGTTTGTTATAAAAAAGTTATAAACTACTTACCGAAAATTTGTCGATATATTATAAAAAGGATATCAACTTGTTTTAGGAAACATGTCGATTTGTTATCGTAGGGTTACTAATTTGTTATTGGTCTGTAACGGAAAAGCTATCGATTTTGATCATACAAAATAAATCGATTTGCTTTCGAAATGTTATCGGGTCATGCATGTTATCGATTTGCTAACGACGCCTCATCCGTTTGTTATGATACCTTTTAAACTTTAATATAAAATCGATGACAAATATGTAACCGATAAGAAATCAATACAGAACCGAGGGCTCGGAAATAACAAGATGATTACAAACCGATAAGTCACCGGTTACTTCTTATCGATAATAAGCCGACGAAGCTCGTCACAAAAATATCGAAAATAATTGTTTCTGATAAAGTTACCCCTGCTGTGGTTTTAGTTCAGCCCCTGGGCGAGCTCTAGTAAACTGAAAAGCATTACTTTCCCAGGCATACACCTATATGTTTACACATCGAAACTCAAAATGTTACATATACGCACCGGTACCCCTCTTTCCAGGTGCTACGAATATGTTTGCGTTCTGTGTCAGTTTTTAATAAAAGAACTTGCTCATATTTTTATACTCAGCTGAGCAGAGCTCACAAGTATATCAATTTTGTTCGCATAACGGTACCCCGTAACGGCATAAACTAATTGTACTAATGTAGATATAGATCTATAGACTTCTATATATCAAAATGATCTGGGCGAAAAAGAAATTCATTTAGCCATGTCCGTCTGTCCGTCTGTCCGTAAACACGATAACTTGAGTAAATTTTGAGGTATCTTAATGAGATTTGGTATGTAAGATCCTGGGCACTCATCTCAGATCGCTATTTAAAATTAACGAAATTGGACTATAACTACGTCCACTTTTTCGATATCGAAAGTTTCGAAAAACCTTAAAAGTGCGATAATTCATTACCAAAGATGATGAAACTTGGTAGGTGGTTGACCTTATGATACAGAATAGAAAATATGTAAAATTTTGGACAATGGGATGGGTGTGGTACCGCCCACTTTTAAAATAAGGTAATTTAAAAGTCTTGCAAGCTGTAATTTGGCAGCTGAATATGTAATGTTCGGTTACACCCGAACTTAGCCTTCCTTACTTTTTTTTTAATAATTATTATCTTTTTCCACAAATTTCTAGGAAGGGATAGATTAGAACAATTGATTTTTCTATGTATAGGAACTTTATACAAAAAAAAACCGAGCACAAATACTTCCCATTAGCGAAATTCTAGATACGCCACTGCGTATACGTTTTATTTTCATAACATTCGCCTTCGTACCTCGTTTTCTTATTTGCACATTTTATTGTAATTTCCTCACACATATAGATATAAAATTAAGAAAGGTGTCTCTTTTGAACTCTTTGAAAGTACACACATCCAAACATACCTACATATCCACACATGTGTATACAGTACAGGTACATGTGCTAAATGCTTTTACCCACGCGTTTTTAGAAACGCCTACGTCTTTATGTTAAACGCGAAATTCTAAGAAATGCATTCACATAATTTTTCAAGCGACCTGATGCTTATAAGCAAACTGAAGAAAACTGAAAGCGTTAAAGCGTTGCATCTGCAATGCTAAAGTACTTAGAGGATTTCCCAATGTAGTGGAGGAAATGGAATTTCTTTGAGTGTCTTAAGTTTTACTAGATGCTCACTTCAATATGTGCATAAGTAAGCATTTGTGTATGCATGTGTACATGTGCACACGCAGGTACATCAGCTGGTGTTGAATTGCAATAAATTTACGTATAATTGCGTGTGTACAGGTGACATGTGTATACTTACGTTCTTATACAATAAAAAGAAAGGAATTTAATCAATACAAAAGAAAGGCGAGCAGAAGAAGCATAAAAGTCATAAATCTATGTTAAGCAAGAGGGAATTTAGTGTAGAATGACGATTTAATTTTATGACATGCTTAAACAACTTTTGCACACCCACAAAAATATATTAGTGCAATAACTAGTGGACCGGCCATTGTTTTTTGTTGTTTCTGCTATAACATGACTTCAAACTTTTAATAATATAGTACAATGAGAAATTAAATCTCAAAGATTTTCTAACTAAAGCCATATGCATATTTGAAGATGTAGGTAGAAGTCAATGCCATTATATTCAAAGAAATCCTTACGGCTTTTATTTCCTTGCATATTTTTAGGGGCATTTTTATTATTCTTTATCGTTTAGAATTTCATGTTATATGGATTTGTCTGTACGGATTTCTTTCGAAAATATATCAACTGAAATTATTCACGATGATAACGGCATGATATATCACTGTGTGGGGGAGAATTGTTGTTCAGTGAAACAATGAAGTGCAAAAAACCTTCCATACATTTGAATACATTTTTGTTTGACATTTTTTTTTCATTAACCACTTCACAGAACTCCTCTTAGGTCCAATCGATAGTCGATCAATTCAGAAGATTAATCGGATTAATCAGAAGAATCGCTTTTCAGAACTAGAAAACTGCTTAAACAACCGTTTTCGTAATAACTTATTCGCTATGCTCTCACTCATAGTATAGCTATTCCCTTGGAAAAAAGCAAAGCATAACATAACATAACATAGCATGACATAACACAACATAGCATAACATAACATACCATAGCATATCATAACATAGCATAATATAGCATAGTACAACATAACATAACATAACTAGACAAACCCAAAACATAACTTGACATGACATAATATATCATAACATAACATAATATAACACAACACAACATGTTGTTATTGTTGAAGCGATGAAATAACATAACAGAACATAGTATAACATAACAATACATAATATAACATTACAAAACATAACATAAGATATCATAAAAAGTATATCTTCTAGCCTCCTCCGCTCTTGTGCGAAGTGCTCGCATTCAAAGAAGGTGGGGTGTACTTCGTAAAATTTTCCACGGCAAAGGCAGCTGAGGTTTTAAGCTTTGACCCATTCTGTGTAGATATTAAGGGAAGCAACCGTTTCCTTCAGGTCACTTCAACCATGGGTTCAGTTCATTTATACCCTACTTCTAGATTTTATAGGACAATAGTATTTCCGGAAAGGGGGCCAGACACCGGATTATGCAAAGAAACGTTATTTATAGTTCGATTCGCTGGAAACTTGGTACTTAGGATGCCTAAATTAATATTGGGAACACTTGGGAGAGGAATCGAGCTTTTTGATGATAAAAACTGTATTTGTGGTTAGTAAGCGAGAGGGAGTGGTAAATTGAGCGGGATGAGAAAGAAAGGTGAAGGAAAAGGAGTTTGAAAGGCAATAGGGATGCGGAGAGGGTCAGAAAAAGGTAGAGGTAAGAATAAATTGAAAGGAGAAGAAAGAGTGAGAGGAAGGAGGCGAGGGAGATGAAGGTGAGTGGAAAATAGAGAGTTAAAATAGAAGACTGGTATAAGGATAGATTTAAAAGAAGGAAGTGTCAGTAAGGAAGTAATAAGCAAACAAAATGGCTTTTCCAAAAAAATTTAACAATTTTTGTTGTTATATCGGCTACTGATTTGTAAGATCGCGGGTTTCGAATCGAGCTCAAGGCCTAACAATAATTTTTTATCATTATTATTGTTATGATAAATTTTTCCTTAATTGAAAAATTTTTTTTAAATTAGAATAGAAGAAAGAAAAAATGTAGACAACTGCTAAAGCTCGTTGTATAGATCCATTTCGGGAACTGCTAAATTCCTTCATCGGCAACGTTTAGGCGCCGCTGCTATAACCATTCAGCCATCACAGCGGTTTTTTGTTTGTCTTCATTAATCCTACTTCTATTCTGGTTCGTGCCAATTGATATTCACAACACTGCGACATCTGTTGGAGGATGGATGTGAAAATTGGACTTGTTTCATGGCAATGCTGCCATAGTGTCATATATTATTATTAGGCTTTGAGCTCGATTCGAACCCGCGATCAAAAAAATTTAATTTTTGAAAGTTTCATTTTGGGAAAAGGACCATCTGTCGCCATATTTTTGAAACTCAGTTATAGATCTTTTAAATAGCCTTCACATTTTCCCTTTACAGTTTGTTTCAATATTTCTACTTGAGAAGTAATTCTACCTCTGCAACTTAGCAAACGACCACCAGATAGATTCAGTACCTTTGTCACTTCAATAAAACTCCGTGAAACCTTCCGCAAGTGTTCTAGTGGTAAGCAACTTCTAAGGCATGCCAAAGTTGAGCAAAAATACCGATTTTGGCGCACTTAGAAATCCTGGTAGTAAATACATCTGTTTCAATAAAAAAATAATTTCTTAATAGAGTGTAACATGTGCTTGAAAGTTTCAAAATAATGTACATAAGTGCCATTCATCTAAATAACGATATGGAAATTAGACGGGTTGCAACATTTCTAGCTGAGATGAGCAAATAGCTAGTCTTCATATGCATGTTCATTAAGGTGACCGTTACTTTGAAAAGGATTTTATTTTATCTATACTTTAATTAGCAGGTAAATTCCCTTAAAAAAATGGCTTTTAACCTTTTCGAGGAGAGTACCCTCCTGTTTGTAGTTTCCCAAATCTTTACAGTGGACTTGAAGAATCTAAGGCGAGGGTTACGGGCTTTCTATCTAGGGCATTCTAGCATTCGTACCAACTTTAATTTCATCCCAGATAAGACAGACTATTGCTTGTCAAAAACTGCTCCCTAATCAAGCTTCAGAACGAGAAGAAAGTGGGGAAAGGAAATAACATGGGGCAATGATTCACGGATAGTTCGAAGCTGGACGGGAAGGCTGAAGAAGAGGTTTTTGGTTGGCAGCTCGAATTAAATCGCAAGTTTAAGTAGCCTTATCACTGCAGCATCTTCCAAGCAGAGATTTCTGCAATTAAGGATCCGGTGGATGGGGTACTGTACAGTGCTACTACGTTTCTAGAATCCAACATCTACTCCCATAGCCATAAGGCTATAAAACCTTAAGTACTATTGGGTGTAGCAAGGGTTTTTTGGGAATGCGCAAATGCACTTGCGGTTGCGTCGAACTATTTAAAAGCACTTGGGTACAACTGAACCGAATATAAATGGTTATAGGGAATACGGTATAGCCCTGGCCATCTGCCGTGTGCAACGTAGCGAAATCCTTTGCTGCAAGTGAAAGCAATTGGTCTGCTGACATTATTGCGTTCACCAAGGCTCATCTATCAATGGTGATTGGGGCTTAGACGGGTCGCTGTAAATGCGGTACGTCTCAACATGCTCCAAAACTCCTTACTCGAGATCGGTTTACGGTTTACGTCACCGTTATATTATGTGGTATCACAAAGGACCTCATGTTGTCGAATTTAGCTTCCCTTGTCGGCGGGGCTACCACTCAACTTTATCATACTTAACCTAGGTGGCGACCCCGCTTAGAAATATTTTTATTTAAGTACGACGAAAATATATTTCATTTCATACTCATGTTGATATATTTTGTTTAATTGCAATCAAAAGGTGGCAACCTTGCAAAGATTTATTTTTTATTCTCCTACAATTTTTAAACTAAAATAAGCCTATAACTTTCACAAGAAGCAAGAAGAAACTAGCACAAATTCGGGTTTTGGGTTCGTTAGACCAAACGCTTCAGCCGATGTAACAAACAAACACGTTGGAAAATACCGAGCATCCTAATGTACTAAGCTTAGTATGTCAGCGTGGTAGTCATAAAGCGACATATTAAATAAGAGCGAAGGGTGCACAGCAAAAGTACTCAGCAAATAGATGAGTAAAACTGAAGTGTAAGCAGCAACACGTGCAACAATATTTAGATACAAATGTTTATATTTATAACAATGTTTGCATATACAAAGGCATCTCTGAAATGATGTCGGTTCTAATTAACGCGGCATGCGAACAATGTGGAGTTTTGCGTTTGCGAGGAGGCATATCACTGAAAGCTTGGTTGCATCAAAGCTGATTGTACATTGGGGTTTTTGTTGTTGTTTTTGCGGCACAAGTTGTTTTGCATTGTTTTCGTGGAAATTTGCGCACTTAATTTATAATTCGTATATAATGAAAAGTAAATTCAAATATTTTGCCACGCGTTAGCCGATCAGCAAGTGAATATAGGGGCGTAAAAGCGGTGCAGTCTATATTTGAAAACATGAAGTTCTATTTTTACGTCGTCAGCTTTTTGAAGCATAAACCGATGGCAAGCACGAAACGTACATGATTAATTTTAAAGTTTAGAGTTTAAAGTGTAAGCCCTTACGTTTAATGTTTAAAGTTTAAAGATTAAAGCTTAAAGTATAAAGTTTGAAGTTCCAATTTTAAAGTTTAAAGTTCAAAGTTTGAAATGAAAATTTAAAGTTTTTAGGTTTAAAATTCAAAGTTTAAAGTTTAGAGTTTAAAGTTTAAATTTTAAAGTTTAAAGTTTAAAGTTCAAAGTTTACAGTTTGAAGTTTAAATTTAAGATTTAAAGTTTAAAGCTTAAAGTTTGAAGTTCAAATTTTAAAGTTCAAAGTTTACAGTTTATAGTTGAAGTTTTAGGAATAAAAGTGAAAATCGCTTAACTACTTAAACTTCTACAGTGATGCTGAAACTATCTTCAAAATGCTGCTTGGGCTATCAAAATGTTAATACATAATGGGCATTTCAAAGAAATTACTCGCTAAGAGTTTGCTTAAAGTGTCTTAAAAGAAAAGAATTATCTACTTTTGCAGTACTCAGACAAACGCTTAAGGACGCCTTATCGTAGAATTTGCTGGCTTTCCCCCTTAAATCTTGTACTGAATTTTTGATGAGTTTTTATACAAAACATAAATACATATTTATATTTGAAAACGTGTATTTAAATAACAAGACATGCTCATATTGCTTTAAGAAATTGTTGTTGTTAATTATATTAGAGAAAATTACATAATTTACGTACGGCGATGGTAACTACATAGAACCTGTTTCTGAGTTTCACTTATTCATCAGCTAGCTTTTTGAAAGCTCAGTTTTGAATTCGAAATCTCAATTGTTTAATACTCAAGTTGATATCCAGCATTCCACTTATTTTGCAACCTTTGAGAAATTTTAGTAGTCAATTGGATATCCAACAACACTTATTCTCCAACCTTTGAGATAGTTTTAGTTCTCATGTGATATCCAACATAATTTTCTTTTTATCCTCCAACATTTGAAACACTTTCAATTCTCAAGTAGATATCCAACATCACTTTCCACTTATTCTATAACATTTGAGAAATTTATAATTCTCAAGTAAATATCCAAAATCACTTTCCACTTATTCTCCAAACTTTGGGAAATTTTTATTACTCAATTAGATATCCATTACCACTTATTCTCCATCCAATATCTAACATATCTCTTAACTTAAGAAGCTTAAAGCTCTGAAGTTGAATTCATAGCCGTTTTCCACTTATTCTGCAACCTTTGAGAAAGTTCAACATCTTTTATTTTCCCCAACATTTGCGAAATACGAGTGTTTTTATTGCTCAAGTAGATATCAAACATTATTTCACTTACTCTCCAACTTTTGAGACATTTTTAATTCTCTAATTAATATCGAACATCATTCTCCTAAATTTTTGTAGAGAGCGCTGTGGTTCTCAACTCGAGCGACTGTTGAGTAACAATTGAGGTCCGAGACATATGTGGATTCCCGAATTCTGCTCTAGTGTGAGGAATAAAATAAAATGAATACAGCCGAGCTTTGTTGCCGTTTTAAAATTAGATCAAAGAAGCATTTTGAGAAATTTTTTCGGATGTATTTTTTTTTGTATTCAACTTTAAATCCCAGTTTATTACCGCTACGATGTATTCACTTGCGGGAGTTCCATAAAAATCCCCTCGTTAGTTTTAAAGAATAGCTAGAACATGCTGACATATATTCTTGAAATGTTCCTGATATACCCTGTTTAACTCTCTGAATAACCAACGACCATTTGTTGTTAAAGGAATGTTCAAAGCTCATGATCAATTTTTCTAAATTTTTATATAAACCATATCTCGGCTGCGAGTTCGAAAACACACAATTTCAAAATATTTCTTAAAATGCGCCATCCCAAGATTTCATTCAGATTTCAGGTTATAACAATAGTAATAGTGCATAATTTTTTCATAAATGCTCCCTCTAGAGTCCAACTGTATGAACTGATGCTTAGATAAAGAGTTTTGACACGGCCGCCACAAGATAAAGCGATAGTCATACATTCACTGCTCACCTTTTCGGCGAGTTTGGGGGAGTTTCTGCGTTATCCAGAGTTTTCCACGGCTTGGCAACCTCTCTTCGCAGTTGTTTTTATACTCAGCTGAGCAGAGCTCACAGAGTATATTAACTTTGTTCGCATAACGGTAATCCGTAACGGCATAAACTAATCGAGATAGATATAGATTTCTATATATCAAAATGATCTTGGCGAAAAAGAAATTATTTAGCCATGTCCTTCCGTCCGTCCGTCCGTTAACACGATAACTTGAGTAAATTTTGAGGTATCTTGATGAAATTTGGTATGTGGGTTCCTGAGCACTCATCTCAGATCGCTATTTAAAATGAATGATATCGGACTATAACCACGCCCACTTTTTCGATACCGAAAATTTCGAAAAATCGAGAAAGTGCGATAATTCATTACCAAAGACGGATAAAGGGATGAAACTTGCTAGATGAGTTGAACTTATGACGCAGAATAGAAAATTAGTAAAATTTTGGACAATGGGCGTGGCTCCGCTTTTGGCATTCGTTGAAGATATCATGATGAAATTTGGTAGGCACGTTACTCCTATTACTATATGTGTGCTAAATAAAAAACAGCGAAATCGGATGATGAACACGCCCACTTAAAAAATTTTAACAAAAAATTTAATATCTTTACAGTATAAAAGTAAATTTTGTCAACATTCGACTCTAGTAATGATATGGTGCAGCAAAATACAAAGACAAAAGAAAATTTCAAAATGGGCGTGGCTCCGCCCTTTTTCATTTAATTTGTCTAGAATACTTTTAATGCCATAAGTCGAATAAAAATTTACGAATCCTTGTGAAATTTGGTAGGGACATAGATCCTATGACGATACCTGTTTTATGTGAAAATGGGCGAAATCGGTTGAAGCCACGCCCAGTTTTTATACACAGTCGACCGTCTGTCCTTCCGCTGGGCCGTTAACACGATAACTTGATCAAAAATCCATATATCTTTACTAAACTCAGTTCACGTAATTACCTGAACTCACTTTGTATTGGTATGAAAAATGGCCGAAATCCGACTATGACCACGCCCACTTTTTCGATATCGAAAATTACGAAAAATAAAAAAATACCATAATTCTATACCAAATACCAAAAAAGGGATGACACGTGCTAATTGGATTGGTTTATTGACGCAAAATATAACTTTAGAAAAAAACTATGTAAAATGGATGTGACACCTACCATATTAAGTAGAAGAAAATGAAAAAGTTCTGCAGAGCGAAATCAAAAGCCCTTGGAATCTCGGCAGGAATAATGTTCGTCATATTACATATAAAAATAAATTAGCGGTACCCGGTCTGAGTCACCCTGGTCCACATTTTGGTCGATATCTCGAAAACGCCTTCACATATACAACTACCACCACTCCCTTTTAAAATACTCATTAACACCTTTCATTTGATACCCTTATCGTACAAACAAATTTTAGAGTCACTCCTGGTCCACCTTTATGGCGATATCTCGAAAAGGCGTCCACCTATAGAACTAAGGCCCACTCCCTTTTAAAATACTCATTAACAGATTTCATTTGATACCCATATCGTACAAACAAATTCTAGAGTCACCCCTTGTCCATCTTTATGGCGGTATCTCGAAAAGGCGTCCATCCATAAAACTAAGGCCCACTCCCTTTTAAAATACTCATTAACAGATTTCATTTGATACCCATATCGTACAAACAAATTTTAGATTCACTCCTGGTCCACCTTTATGGCGATATCCCGAAAAGGCGTCCACCTATAGAACTAAGGCCCACTCCCTTTTAAAATACTAATTAACAGATTTCATTTGATACCCATATCGTACAAACAAATTCTATAGTTACCCCTTGTCCATCTTTATGGCGGTATCTCGAAAAGGCGTCCATCCATAAAACTAAGGCCCACTCCCTTTTATAATACTCATTAACAGATTTCATTTGATACCCTTATCGTACAAACAAATTTTAGATTCACTCCTGGTCCACCTTTATGGCGATATCTCGAAAAGACGTCCACCTATAGAACTAAGGCCCACTCCCTTTTAAAATACTAATTAACAGATTTCATTTGATACCCATATCGTACAAACAAATTCTAGAATCACCCCTTGTCCATCTTTATGGCGGTATCTCGAAAAGGCGTCCATCCATAAAACCAAGGCCCACTCCCTTTTAAAATACTCATTAACACCTTTCATTTGATACCCTTATCGACCAACAAATTCTAGAGTTACCCGTGGTCCACCTTTATGGCAATATCCCTAAATGGCGTCCACCTATAGAAATATGGCTCACTCCCTCTTAAAATACCCTTTAATGCCTTCCATTTGATACACATGTCATACAAACACATTCCAGGGTTACCCTATGTTCATTCTCCTACATGGTGATTTTCTCTTATTTTGTCTTCGGTTACACCCGAACTTAGCCTTCCTTACTTGTTTTTTTTTGAGTCTCATAGAGTAGGCGAATAAGGAGGCTGCTTGCATAAAAGCACATCCACACTTCGCTAAAGAAAAGAAAACAAAAATTTGCATACTTTTAGGTGCTTTTCTAAAATATCCAATTTCTTGCATAGTTTTTAAATTTAAGTTAACATTCATATATATTTATATATTTACTAACAAAAAATGTATGCTTAAAGCATTTTGGAGTAGCGTGGTTTGCGGCTAGGAAGCATATTGAGTCATATTAATGAAATCTAAGCATTTGTCTCGATTTAGAATTGTGGATGTATCTCTTCTTCTCCATGGATTATTAATATGAAATATCTAAAATCTTGAAAAAACCACTAAGCACTATTGTTAATAATATTTTATCCTGTAAATACTGAAAATTCGTCTGTCTCCTTGTTTTTCTTACAGTACCCTATGGACATCCCGGCTATGCACATGGCCTTTCATATGCCGCACCAGCTTTGGCGCATTACGGAGCACCTGTAGTTAAGTAAGTATTGACAAAGTGATTCACATAAATATGAGAGGGTATAAAAAATTGCTATCAAGTGCTATCCAAAAAACATGGGCCTAAAATTATGTACTATGATAGGTAAAGTCGGCTGAAGAATTTCAAGGATTCGGCATTCAGTAAAAATGTTTGACTATTTTTTGCTTACGGACGTGTCGTTTTCCAGTAGATATTTGGACGTTCAGCCATAAATGAACTTGTTGATAAAAAGCCCTCTAAGCTCGCTAAAAATAATTAAAATTAATTAAATTACATCCGCTCTATGGACTCCACGAGTGGCTAAGATAATAAAAATTGTAAAAAGGGTGAGGTCTTGCTTACTCGTCTTCTTGTTAGAGAAAATGATCAAAGACTTCTAGTCAGTTGTTCTGACCGAACCGGCAGCTTTGTGTATACAATTGCGAAACCTTCGAACCACATCGTCATACTCCATTGCCCGCATTCATACTCTCCAACATAAATTGAGCGAGCAATACTTTCTTCTCCATATTAGCATTTGAAGATGGTTACAGTCTGCTACAGATGAGCCGAGAATTGCTTACAAGTAAAAAAATTTGGTATCATCTACCGGTTTAAGGTTTTTAACAGTATCAACCGGTAAATGCAACCGGGTTAAGAGGCGAAACATGCTCGCTTTTTGGTAAATTTTGTTGTCCAGCCTATTCTTGTTTCATGTGGTGAAGTCAATCTCACTTCATTTAAACAGTTTTCAGGTCAGGAAATCAGCCTATGGTTCCATCGTCTCTGGTGGGTGCTATAAATGTGTGGCCTGTGTAGGGGAATACTAAATTGAATCATCTCGACTTTTGATACAGAGGGGTTTCTGGCGAGACATGAGTTTCTGAACATACTTTTGTAATATCGGCACTAATCACTCAACCATAAAGAATAACCGATTTTACTAGAAAAACTAGCAAATCAAAGTCACTTTACGGATGCTATCATAGCTGTTGTCTGGTGGAAGGCAACAGACAAAAAGCGCAATCAGCAGGGAGTTGAAAAGGTGCAAAGGCCACCATCCTTGGAAATTTCAGCAATGCAGAGAGTAGCGACTCTCAGAAGGGGTTAAATTGAACCCCGACACGTGCCATATTACCGCAGTTGTTGAGTTCTAGGTGTAGAACATAATATGTATATCCTTCGAGGGAAGAATAGAAGAAAGGCCCAGATTGCTTGAATATGGAAAAACTTATATTCGACTGTACTCAAAACATCTGCAGGTAAGTGTCAGGACTCTTTCTGAGCTGACTGATATTTGCCGTCTGTGTTGACTACAAGGCCAAACTTTACCGCCTTTGCTTCAGATGCTTTTAAACGCTATATTTTCCTCTGGCCTAAGATGGTGGGGCGACGCTTTCAAAATTCAAAGTGTTTCAAAGACCTCTTCATGTTGTGCATCACACAGTTAGTTAGCAGACGGACGGATCGTTGCTTGGATTGGTAATTGTATGATATTTTGTAGTTCTTTCTCTTGGGAAAGCCCTTAACACTTTCGGCGTGGTCACATCAATTATTCCGGAGATACTTGGGCTAACACCGCAAGGTGCTATCTTCGGAACGTTTCGCATTTAGGTTCGTAAAAGCTCTATCAACATCGATCGTACTTTCTCAAAACTTTGGGGAGTGTCTTTGTTGCTTCTACAACAACAACAATAACTAAATTCTATCCAGTAATATCCTAGATCCGCCAATGCGCAATGTTTTCAGTGGAAATGATGTTGCATATTTTTAGGCTGAATTTTTATTTTTGTATGTTAATTTCTTGTTATTAATTAAAATAAAATCCTTTTCTTATTTACTCACATCGTTTTTTCTTTTGCTTTTCTTTTCTTGTTGTACTCACGCAGAGCCGTTGCCGCCCCCGCATTAGTGCATGCCTCCGTAGCTGGACATGGTGTGCATTATGGCTACTAAGCAGAATTCAGATATGAAATAAATAGTCTGTTCGAAAGGAGCGAGTGAGAGAGAGAGAGAGCGAAGAGAAAGGGAAATAATAACTATGAGAAGGAAGTAAGCAACAAAGTGCTGGTTGTAGGCGTAAGGCTGGCGGTTGGTGGTTTTTGGCTGGCTTAGTAATCACCAAGAACTGCAACGTCAACACCAACGCTTTTTGCCTGCCCGTCCGCGTACACGTATATTAGTGTTAAAACGAGTACAGGATAATATAATGGATAAAACAAAAAATCAAACAATTTTTTAAGGAGAAAATTTACTAAAAGTCTTATAAAAAACAAATACAACATCACAAAACACAAATTTGGTGTGGATTAAATTTGTGAAATTAATTATAATTTAACAAGGAAACACTAACACAGAGCAAACTAAGCAGGCGTCAGGAGCTATTTACATAACACCCTTTTTAAGGGATGCGGCGCATACAAAAACGTATATCAACATCTTATAACAAGTGAATAACCGTTGATATGGGTTTAATAGCGAACTTACACTCAAAAGTATTATTGATAAGAACACATAGGAGCTCGTTGTTATATATTACTAAACTTCACCAACAATACATTAAAGTTTGTTTTCGTTTTAATATATATCAGAGAAAACTAGCCAGTAGAGTACTTACTTGGAATGCTGCTAATTATTGTGAATATCTTGTTTGTAAATTCAAATGGCATCTAGTAACGATTGAATTATTGTCTATAATTTTTAGTGCTTGTACTATTATTTTTTGTGGCAACATAATGATATAAGAAAACTTAACCAAAATAAAAAAATTATCATATTAATCTTTTCAGCGTGCTACCTTTATCTTTTTTAATACTAGTAATAAAATACATGATTTTTCAAATATGATAAACAAATAATTTTAAAACAGACCATCGA
>JARSSU010003067.1:0-23010 GCA_029619165.1 Eurosta solidaginis | reverse complement strand
AAAACTATATAAGGAAGGAACACCGCTAAGGCCAATCTGTTCGGTCACTGGATTACCAGCACACAACCTATGCAAATATATAGCAGATATATTAAAAAACGCAACAGCAAACTCGGAATACAACATCAAAAATACACTTGAGTTTAAAACAAAAACTAATAACACCTACATTTCTGACAATGAAAATCTAATATCTTTCGACGTAATTTCCCTGTTTCCCAGCATTCCCACACAATTAGCCCTTGAGATCATAAGGGAAAATTGGATGAAAATAGAACAACACACAAATATCCCAAAAAAAACTGTTTATGGAAATACTTACGTTTGCATCGAAGAAAATAGGTATTTCAAATTCAATGATATATTGTATACACAGCTAAAAGGATTGCCGATGGGATCCCCAACATCACCAGTAATTGCCGATATAGTGATGGAAAATTATTAGAGAACACAACAACAAAATTAGCAAGAGTACCCAGATTACTCACAAATTATGTCGACGATCTATTTGCTATAATACACGAAGATGATGTAAAAAGTACGCTGGACACACTAAACTCTTTCAACAAATATACAAATTTTACAACGGAACTTGAAGAAGACGGAAAACTACCATATCTTGACTCAATTGTTATTAGATGCAAAAATGAATTGATGTTAAAGTGGTATAAGAAATCAACATCAACAGGACGAATCATCAACTTTTATTCAAAGCATCCAAAGACAATGATAATGAATACGGCAATGGGGTGTATAAGAAGAATGTTAGAAATTACGTACGACACTTACCACGAGGAAATTAAAATGAAATAAAACTATTATTAAGAAGAAATGATTTTCCTGAAAACAAAATTAAAACCCTGTTAAATAAATATCAAGAAGAAAAGAATTAAGAAAGGGAAAAAGAAAAAGAAAAACCGCAGAAATATTTAAGTCAGTAGCTTATGTGCCAAAATTGTCGGAACGATTGGCCAAATCAGACTGCTACAACAAAGATGTAGTAAAAATAGCCCATAAGCCGATAAATACTTTAAAAAACATATATAATCAAACAAAATAAAAAATTCCACATACAGAAAAAAGCAATATAGTGTACGAAATCCCTTGCAATGGAAAAAAACGAACCATGCCACAGCGTATATGTTGGAACAACAAAAGGCAAACTTAAAACTCGACTAGCACAACACAAATCGGATTACAAATATTGCCACCATACTGCAAACCAAAAACTGCACTTAAGACCCACTGTACTGAAAACTTCCACTCGCCAAACTTTGACAAAGCTACTATTCTTCAACAAGAACAACATTAGAGAAAACGATTTACTCTGGAAATGCTTCACATTATTAACACACCAACCATTAAACGAATGAACTACAAAACGGACATAGATAACTCCGCTAGCTTCTATAGATATTTGTTGACAAACAAACGATCAGTGATAAACTCCACGTCAAGTGATACGCACGTGTAAAAATGTATGTGATTAATTTTTTAAAATTTGTGTGTTAGAAAATTTGTTATTTATTTATTTATTTTGTTGTTTTTATGTTTTGTAGTTTTCACCCTGAAGACGATTAATCGAAATATATTGGTAATATATAAAAAAAAACCCTTGTGCTTTTATTTCAATTCGGACCTCAAGCCAGCTAGCAAAAACTGATTAGTTAACAAAAAGGTCGCCAAAATCAAAATTTATTGAAAATATATAAAGGAATTAGCGACGAGCTACAATATATATTTATGAAAGTGAAACACTCACAAACTTCCTGGTCGTCAGGAAAGTTAATTACTTCACAAGATAAATAGCGATTCCGATTTAATATGCAGTTGTGCAATTGGAAAGAAATTAATTGAACTCCAAAATGCACTTGACAAATTCAAATTTGTGCAAGTGATTAATTGCAAATAGGAAATTAAAAATTAAGGGACAATGGCAAAGAGTTAAATTATACAAAATAAATTCACTTGGCGGTTCAGAATTTAAAACACAATTCAAAGTTTAAGATTTACACTTGTGAAAATAATAACTCGAAAATGGTTAGGAAACTCACCTGGGGCTAGCTGCTGGCTCGTGAACTTTCCAAAATAGAAGAAGGAGCCAAGACCGCGAACAAGTCCGCGGCACCTGCCGATAGCTAACTTTCGTTGAGTTTTTCCCCTTCAAAGTTAGCTCTCGGCTGGTGTTAGCCGTTACCGGTATTAATAATAAAATAACTAATGTGCGTGTTAGGGTGGTCCGAAATATTTAGGCTGGTGGCCTAAACATGCCGGCCCCCTTTGTGGCGAGCAACTTGAAACTTGGTGAGCACGCCAGCAACTTTCCCAAGGCAGGATAAAGTATATAAATTAAAAATATGATATGTATGTATAGTTGTATGGTAAGTGCGATCTCCGTTGGACATCCGTGCTTTCAATACTGCAGCCTCGCTGAACTGTGGATGAAAGAGAAAAGCGTTAGTGTTCAAGTACGTGGGGTTGCTTGGTTAAAATGCACCTTGTGGTATAATTAAAGTTTTTATAGTGGGTGGGCGGCCACCGTGGTGTGATGGTAGCGTGCTCCGCCTATCACACCGTATGCCCTGGATTCGCACCCCGAGCAAAGCAACATCAAAATTTTAGAAATAAGGTTTTCAATTAAAAGAAAATTTTTCTAAGCGGGGTCGCCCCTCGGCAGTGTTTGGCAAGCGCTCCGGGTGTATTTCTGCCATGAAAAGCTCTCAGTGAAACTCATCTGCCTTGCAGATGCCGTTCGGAGTCGGCATAAAACATGTAGGTCCCATCCGGCCAATTTGTAGGGAAAATCAAGAGGAGCACAACGGAAATTGGAAGAGAAGCTCGGCCTTAGATCTCTTCGGAGGTTATCGCGCCTTACATTTATTTATTTTTTTTATAGTGGGTGGGCTCCAGACACGACGAGGCCGAAAATTGTGGCTTGGGTGAGGAGTCCGCCGACAGTCGACGAGGGTGTGCCGCCGACCACAATACGGGCGTAGACGTCGGCGCCCAAAGTGAGCAACACTTGCGACGATCAGTAAAACGTCGGATCGGCCAGCTTCATGAACTGGAATGGGGCCGCTATCGACGGGTCCAGATTTGCCGTGGGATTTAACCTGGCATAGTTTGCTATTACGGTGGCTTGGGTCGTGATCTTTCCCGCTACCCCATACTTCCCTCGAAGAACGACGGTTCACCTCGAAAGATGTGCGTTATTGTTGCGCTCCAGGCGTAGATCCTTGCATAGATTGGCATCGATAATGCTGGTGGGAGCGCAGGCATCTAACAGGGCGCGGACCAGGTGTAAACGGCCTCCTGCCTCAATTCGGACTATGGCTGTCGGCGCGATGGCGATCAATGCTCGAGTTATAGTCGGCGCCGCTAAATTGTCCCGGGGTCGACCATTCCTGAAGCCAGTAGGGGTGTATTGTTGCCTCACGAGAGCTCTGTGGTTGTTGCGCATCTTATTAGGGGCCGCCCCCCCAGCGAACTGTCGTGACGAGCGGGACGGACGCGGTTCCGCGTCGTCACACTCTTTACCAGTAGGGCGGTGCGATGGGCGGAAAGGACGTATCTCCGCGCCATCCCCGATTTGTAAGCGTGCGAAAGCGCTGTGCATAGGCGAGCGATACTCGGGTCTCTCGTGACGTAGTGTTGACCGGAATCGCGGCGTCTCTAAGCTGCCCGATTGGGCTACCTCTGCTGCATTGGCCAGCTCTCTTCTTCCTCGAATTGCTGGGCCCATGATTTCGTTTGCTCCGTGACATGGATGGAGAGGACCCCATCCGAGCTCGCATCGTCGTCGTCGTGCTTGCTTTGAGGTGGCGACGGCTGATCTTCGTCCATATGTAGCGTCGTATGATGTGGTTCACTGCAACGTCGGCATCGGTCTGGCTGGGGCATATTTCCAGGCGGTTTAACGGGGATAAGTCGCTCCTCAGTCGACATACCACGGTAAATTGGGCACAATCTCACTCCGTGCGGTTTGGTGCACAGACGGCAAGCGATGGTGAACGCATTGGGGCGTGCCTCGGTTTTGGAGCGTTTGAGTATAAATCCAGGCATGTCTGGAAGTGGTAGCGTTTAGTAATATCGCTGCATAGTTTGGTTGGGTGGCTAATGGACGGAGACCAGGGGTCGATTCTGGTTGACATATTGGTTGGCGTACTCGGGATAAGAGATTCACGTGGAATGCATAATCTTATTAGGTTATTCTGCAGTGATTATGATATGCTTGTGGTGGTTGAAACCACTATTAGACTTTATAAAAACATTACATAGATAGTACGCCTAAAAATATCTTTAGTTTTGAAAATATTTTCATCAGAATAAAAATTCTGATACTGAAAGCCATCAATAGTAAATTAAGAATTATTGAGTATAGACTAAGGACAAACTATATTTTTGGTGTTTGCCTAAGGCAGGCATCACGCGGTAATGTACGATGGGATCCCCAACATCACCAGTAATTGCCGATATAGTGATGGAAAAATTATTAGAGAACACAACAACAAAATTAGCAAGAGTACCCCAGATTACACACAAAATATGTCGACGATCTATTTGCTATAATACACCAAGATGATGTAAAAGTACGCTGGACACACTAAACTCTTTCAACAAATATATAAATTTTACAACGGAACTTTAAGAAGACGGAAAACTACCATATCTTGGCTCAATTGTTATTAGATGCAAAAATGAATGAAGTTAAAGTGGTATAAGAAATCAACATCAACAGGACGAATTATCAACTTTTATTCAAAGCGTCCAAGACGATGATAATGAATACAGCAATGGGCTGTATAAGAAGAATGTTAGAAATTACGGACGACACTTACCACGAGGAAATTAAAAATGAAATAAAACTATTATGAAGAAGAAATGATTTTCCTGAAAACATAATTAAAACCCTGTTAAATAAATATCAAGAAGAAAAGAATCAAGAAAGGGAAAAAGAAAAAGAAAAACCGCAGAAAATATTGAAGTCAGTAGCTTATGTGCCAAAATTGTCGGAACGATTGGCCAAATCAGACTGCTACAACAAAGATGTAGTAAAAATAGCCCATAAGCCGACAAATACTTTAAAAAACATATCTAATCAAACAAAATCAAAAATTCCACATACAGAAAAAGCAATATAGTGTACGAAATCCTTTTCAACGGAAAAAACAACGAACCATGCCACAGCGTATATATTGGAACAACAAAGGCAAACTTAAAACTCGACTAGCGCAACACAAATCGGATTACAAATATTGCCACCATACTGCAAACCAAAAAAACTGCACTTATGACCCACTGTACTGAAAAAAGTTCCCCAGCGGGTTGAGGGGTCAGAATATACCCGCGGTAGGTATGCCTGTCGTAAGAGGCGACTAAAATACCAGATTCAAGGGGTTGTGTAGTGCAACCCTTCAGGTTGCCAGCGCAATATATAGCTTCTCCAAACCCCATTGTCAACCTCACCTATCTGCGGTGAATCCTGTTCACTAACAGACGAGGCTCTGGCGACCCCAAGCTCTTCATGGAAGTTGGGGGTGGGGAGGAAAGGATGGCCTGAAGGTTTAACGTGGTCATATAAATCGTTCCCAAGATGGTCGGGCTAGCACCTTAATGGTGCTGTGTTACCGGAGCGTACCGGATCTGTATCCGGCAAAGGACCATCACATCGATAACACTCCCCAAAGCCTTCGGGGAGCAACCTTATCGCTACAACAACAACAACAACAACTGTACTGAAAACTTCCACTCACCAAACTTTGCCAAAGCTACTGTACTTCAACAAGAACAACATTACAGAGAACGATTTACTCTGGAAATGCTTCACATTATTAACACACCAACCAGCAAACGAATGAACTACAAAACGGACGTAGATAACTCCGCTAGCTTCTATAGATATTTGTTGACAAACAAACGATCAGTGATAAACTCCACGTCAAGTGATACGCACGTGTAAAAATGTATGTGATTAATTTTTTTAAATTTGTATGTTAGAAAATTTGTTATTTATTTATTTATTTTGTTGTTTTTATGTTTCGTAGTTTTCACCCTGAATACGGTTACCGTGTGTAATCGAATATATTGGTAATATATAAAAAAAAACCCTTGTGCTTTTATTTCAATTCGGACCTCAAGCCAGCTAGCAAAAACTGATTAGTTAACAAAAAGGTCGCCAAATCAAAATTTATTGAAAATATATAAAGGAATTAGCGACGAGCTACAATATATGTTTATGAAAGTGAACACTCACAAACTTCCTGGTCGTCAGGAAATTTAATTACTTCACAAGATAAATAGCGATTCCGATTTAATATGCAGTCGTGCAATTGGAAAGAAATTAATTGAACTCCAAAATGCACTTGGCACATTCAAATTTATGCAAGTGATTAATTGCAAATAGGAAATTAAAATTAAGGGACAATGTCAAGGAGTTAAATTATACAAAATAAATTCACTTGGCAGTTCAGAATTTAAAACACAATTCAAAGTTTAAGATTTACACTTGTGAAAATTATAACTCGAAAATGGTTAGGAAATTCACCTGGGGCTAGCTGCTGGCTCGTGAACTTTCCAAAATAGAAGAAGGAGCCAAGACCGCGAACAAGTCCGCGGCACCTGCCGATAGCTAACTTTCGTTGAGTTTTTCCCCTTCAAAGTTAGCTCTCGGCTGGTGTTAGCCGTTACCGGTATTAATAATAAAATAACTAATGTGCGTGTTAGGGTGGTCCGAAATATTTAGGCTGGTGGCCTAAACATGCCGGCCCCCTTGCGGCGAGCAACTTGAAACTCGGTGAGTACGCCAGCAACTTTCCCAAGGCAGGATAAACTAAATAAATTAAAAATATGATATGTATGTATAGTTGTATGGTAAGTGCGATCTCCGTTGGACATCCGTGCTTGCAATACTGCAGCCTCGCTGAACTGTGGATGAAAGAGAAAAGCGTTAGTGTTCAAGTACGTGGGGTTGCTTGGTTTAAAATGCACCTTGTGGTATATTTAAGTTTTTATAGTGGGTGGGCGGCCACCGTGGTGTGATGGTAGCGTGCTCCGCCTATCACACCGTATGCCCTGGGTTCGCACCCCGGGCAAAGCAACATCAAAATTTTAGAAATAGGGTTTTCAATTAAAAGAAAATTTTTCTAAGCGGGGTCGCCCCTCGGCAGTGTTTGGCAAGGGCTCCGGGTGTATTTCTGCCATGAAAAGCTCTCAGTGAAACTCATCTGCCTTGCAGATGCCGTTCGGAGTCGGCATAAAACATGCAGGTCCCGTCCGGCCAATTTGTAGGGAAAATCAAGAGGAGTACGACGCAAATGGAAGAAAAGCTCGGCCTTAGATCTCTTCGGAGGTTATCGCGCCTTACATTTATTTATTTTTTTTTATAGTGGGTGGGCTCCAAATACGACGAGGCCGAAAATTGTGGCTTGGGTGAGGAGCCCGCCGACAGTCGACGCGGGTGTGCCGCCGACCACAATACGGGCGTAGACGTCGGCGCCCAAAGTGAGCAACACTGGCGACGATCAGTAAAACGTCGCATCGGCCAGCTTCATGAACTGGAATGGGGTCGCTACCGACGGGTCCAGATTTGCCGTGGGGTTTAACCTGGCATAGTTTGCTATTACGGTGGCTTGGGTCGTGATCTTTCCCGCTACCCCATACATCCCTCGAAGAACGACGGTTCACCTCGAAAGACGTGCGTTATTGTTGCGCTCCAGACGTAGATCTTTGCATAGATTGGCATCGATAATGCTGGTGGGAGCGCAGGCATCTAACAGGGCGCGGACCAGGTGTAAACGGCCTCCTGCCTCAATTCGGACTATGGCTGTCGGCGCGATGGCGATCAATGCTAGAGTTATAGTCGGCGCCGCTAAATTGTCCCGGAGTCAACCACTCCTGAAGCCAGTAGGGGTGTGTTGTTGCCTCACGAGAACTCTATGGTTGTTGCGCATCTTATTAGGGGCCGCCCTCCCAGCGAACTGTCGTGACGAGCGGGACGTGCGAAAGCGCCGTGCATAGGCGAGCGGTTCTCGGGTCTCTCGTGACGTAGTGGTGGCCGGAATCGCGGCGTCTCTAAGCTGCCCGATTGGGCTACCTCTGCTGCATTGGCCAGCCTCTCTTCTTCCTCGACTTGCTGTGTCCATGATTTCGTTTGCTCCGTGACATGGATGGAGAGGACCCCATCCGACCTCGCATCGTCGTCGTCGTGCTTGCTTTGAGGTGGCGAGGGCTGATCTTCGTCCATATGTAGGGTCGTGTGATGTGGTTCACTACAACGTCGGCATCGGTCTTGGCTGGGGCATATTTCCAGGCGGTTTAACGGGGATAGGCAGTTGGGACAATAACGGTGAATGAGTATTGCGCGTAGTCGCTCTTCAGTCGACATACCACGGTAATTGGGCACAATCTCACTCCGTGCGGTTTGGTGCACAGACGGCAAGCGATGGTGAATGCATTGGGGCGTGCCTCGGTTTTGGAGCGTTTGAGTGTAAATCCAGGCATGTTTGGAAGTGGTAGCGTTTAGTAATATCGCTGCATAGGTTGGTTGGGTGGCTAATGGACGGAGACCAGGGGTCGATTCTGGCTGAAATATTGGTTGGCGTACTCGGGATAAGGGATGCAAGTGGAATGCATAATCTTATTAGGTTATTCTGCAGTGATTATGATATGCTTTTGGTGGTTGAAACCATTATTAGACTTTATAAAAGTTTTATTTAGATAGTACGCCTAAAAATATCTTTAGTTTTGAAAATATTTTCATCAGAATAAAAATTCTGATATTGAAAGCCATCAATAGTAAATTAAGAATTATTGAGTATAGACTAAGGACAAACTATATTTTTTGGTGTTTGCCATAGGCAGGCATCACGCGGTAATGTACGCTATATCACGGTAAACCCGTGTGTTGTCACGGCTCCTTGTCATTCATTGCTGGTGAATGAGAATGTCGTTTAGCGACGTCGTGCAAATAAAAATGTGCGGCAGATGTAAAGTGGCCTTTATTCGCTGCACTGGAACACTATTTGTGTTGATTTTGGCAATTTTGGGGTGAGATGCACAAATTGTGGTATGTTTGGTGATTTCAACACAACCCTAGCGAGAATAGACTACCTTACAGAGTGCGGTAATTTGTAGAGCTGTCAGCTGCTAACTCTTCCACTCATTGGAGTATACAGCTGTGCGGTGCTGCCAATTTGGCTGCATAGCAATACCTAATGGTCATGTCGCGAAAGTGTTTGAGGACATTCAAGTTTCAGTTCTGACGCGACCTGAATTCTGAAATGTTTCATTTCTTTTTTGTGGGGTTTTTCTCATAAAGTTCATTTGGTTGAATTATTATTTCATAAACGTTTCTGAACCTTCCTTTAGTTATTTTATTAATCTTGAAAATTTTATCATAATCTCCAATTTGCTTTTCCGCAGTTAAGTTTAGGCTGATAAAACTTGAAAGGTCTCCTTCGAAAGTTGTTTCTTCGTAGTTTAAGAGACAGTCTTAAGCTAAGTTGGAGTGAGTTAGGTTTTTTTTCATATTTGTTTTGTGAAGTTCAGCGTGTCGTCGACCGCTGTTCATGTGATCAGCGCTTTTGGTTTTACTCATTTGCTGATGTCTGTCTGGCAGCACTGTATTTTAGTGTTCTTATGTTCGCTGAGTCTGTGCACATAATCGGCATTTGTAGCGTGACAAGCGAAGTGGCAAGTTTCATCCAAGGAAAAAAAACATGTGAGTATACGGGTTCTAGCCCTTTTTTTTGGTTATGGGATCATTTTCCATATTATAATGATACCACTTTCTTTCCTTTTCATTTCAGGGCATCGTTCGAACTTCGTCCCAACCTTCGCATTACCTTCTTGAATGTACCGCGGAACTACAATCGCATAAGATTGACGGTGCGGTATTATGACGAGGGACCCTCGTGGTACACCCGTTTTTATCGGGGTTATGAGGGTGTCCTTTTGGTGTGCGCAGACTCCGCGGGCGGCCAGGAATTTGTGTGCCTAGTGTGTGGGCACACGCTCAGCTGCTTCACCACATTGAAGGCCCACCTCAATCTCCACATGGGCTTTTCACCCTATAAGTGCAGGCGGGAAGCGATACCCCTCGGCTTCCTCGCTGGGGTTGCATCGCTAGCGAAAGCATAGCTCGCATTAAGCGGGATTACGTCGGTCTCTGCTTTTTCAGTGTGTTAATATATTTTTTTTAACATATAAATTGTAATTAAAAATGTGCGTTTCTCTTTTGTAAAATATACTTTTTTGGACGGCGAATGGACAAAGTTTTTTTTCTTTTTTTGTCTTTTATTTTGTTCTTCCTCCCCTTTTTTCCCCTTTGGTTGTTTGTTTGGGTGTCCCGAACCATAGCTGTTGGTAGGGTGCGTCGTGCACCTACCTAGCTCGCGTATGAATTGTCGAATCTCACGGATCCGAATTGTGGTCCCCTGGCAACGCCTACAATGTGTTCCCCGCTTAAGAATCAAAACGGGCAAAGTCAGACGAGTGGCAACCTTGTTTCGTTCATTCAAAAATGTCATTCATTCATGGAAATGAGTATACAGACATTTTTGAATGAATTTTCATTATGAAGAAAAACGCGTGGTGGGTAAGTATAAGTATGCCAGTATCGTTCCCTTTTTATAATTTTATAAATATTCTAATTTCTTATTCTTTGTTTCATTTCAGCTAACTACTTCTTTAAAATCGAGTCTATGATGACGTTGCGGTCCGCCGCTGCTTGAGTTGGTAAAAGATTTACTACGTACATGAAGTCTGCCGTGGTGGCTACGTCTTGAATGCTTGCGATTGCTTACGGCACCAAAGCAAAAACACCTCCAACCTCACAATCACTATCCATCATTTCGTTTTGTAACAAATGTTCCACATCAGGTGATTGATGAACCGAGGCTGAGACTGATGCTGCGACACAATCATCAGTGGCGATTTTAGATATATTTACTGATGCATCCCCGTTGTAAAGTTGAAGAATTGCATTACGTTGCTGACAATTTGATGTTGACTGAAATAGCGGCTGCTGTGGCCGTCGTATTTGGATGCAATGTGCCGATGGATCTCTTGATAGCTCGGAACCAAAATTGCTTGCATTACTGAGGAAAATTTGGCGTTCATGTGGTAGATTTCCATAACTCAGCACATCGGGATAGTAAGCATCAATCGGGAATGACTCGGGGACAGAGAATGTATGACATAAGCGTTGAATCTTGTAACTATGGGTACCATTATTTACGACAATCCACGACCGTTTCAAATAAGTTTGTTCGTTATAATTTGATGAGCTCTGAGGACGCGAGGGGGCATTTGCCTTGTTTTCACTATAACAGATTGTTGTTGATTATGTCCAATTTGGCCTAAAGTGATTGACATATTGAGTGAATCATCTCTAAATGCGGCGCTTCGTTCCTCAAGTTGAGTCGGCGTTCCGGTAGAGCTCGCTGTGCCCTCCGGTTGTTCCGCAACGACACAGGATAGTTCACACCCACTGGGAAGCGATGTCGCTCTCGCCGAAATCCCCATGGTCGATTGACAGCAGCAGCATCCCTGTGTAACTGCGGCACTCGACTGTGACGCGCCTGCAGAGCCACAATCTGCAGTAGCCATTAGCACACGATTGGATAGTTCATTGCATATTTCTGCCTCGGGCATTGAGGTTCCTGATATTTCTTCCGCCACGCTGCCCGTTGCGAGTGTTAGAGCTGCAGCTGCTGCCGCAACAAGGCTCAGCATGATGATGATGTCGACGTCGTTGTCGCTGGCGTGCATCACGTATTTCTTGCTCCATACCGATTTGATTACTTCGTCATAGTCCGGCGGGGCTTCATAGCTAGGCGGTTCATCCGTGTCGTCTCCTCTTGACGATCCAAAAGCTCACTAATCGTTTCCAGATAATTATTTAGTTCGCGTTGATGTCGTGCTCTCACACCCATCCGGTATAAAATGAAAATACCCAATGTACTTATTATAAAAATGCCGGTAGCTGTTTTTCAAATCTGTATACTGTTAAATTTTCGGAAATAATAATTTGGCTTATGTTAATACCAACGACGATCGTGCTGTAAATGTGCCCAATCCTCTTCGCATGTCTCCGGCTCATCTGCACCATCACCGCAATGATCAAAACCATCACCATGTAAACGTATGGATATGCAATGATTATTGACACATAAAAATGCGAACCAATATAACAATTTAGATAATTGAATACACTGTAGGAAATTCCAATTTCGATGACATACAAAAAACGCCACGTAAACGTATATAATAACTAGTGAGTACAGGTACAATATGATTCTCTTTACTAATGCCATTATTAGGCCAAACGACACTCTCTATTTCAGCTTCATCGGATGTTGTACCCAAACGTATAGTTAGATCCGAACGTGAAGCCATATCATGAAATTCCTCAATGCGCAGCGATATGTGGGTTCTCATCATCATATAATTATTAGGGTAGAGCGAGGAGGATTTGACATAAAATTGAATTTTTGTTATTTTCGACAAAAGCTTATCATATTATTAAAATATTTAGATTGGTTCCTGTTCCTGAGATATTTAAATTCAAAATCATTTGTAATCGAAACACGAACACTTAATATTTTTATTGGTATAAAGCGAAACAGAGAAAATGACAAATGCGTCAAATCATCCCACTTTTAAGGAGGATTTCACAATATGCAGGAGGATTTATCATGTTACTAATTTCAAAGAAGCTTCAAAGACTTATTTTTTGTTTTGTTTAGACATGTATTTCATTTATTATTTTAGTTCATTTGTTTACATAAGTATTAAAAAAAAGTACATAAAGACATTTAATAAAATTTTAGCGGACGTCAAAATCTGAAAAATTCACTTTAAATTGTATCTTTCCTTTTCGTGTAGAGGTCCCAGGCAAATGTATAGCATCTGGAAGTTTGGCTACCAAATCGGTTGGTAGTGCTAATTTGATATCTTCAACTACACGTTCGCAAAAAGTAGATGTATTGTTTTGTCTTCTAAAATATTTGATTGTGTACGGCAAATTACTCGCCCTTGCAACAGCTATTACCAATCCAACATAATAGAAACTCCTATCATTTCCAATTTTAATGAAGACATAATCATCGCAAACGGCCTCCACATTCTCGGTAAATTAAATTTTTTCCAATTCTTCACTCATGGACTCATCGCTTTCCTGCCATATCGACGAATTGTCGGAGTCTCTGACGCGATAGTTATCACTGTCATTACTGGAAGAATCAAGTAGTACACGTTTAACGATCTTTGATTTTTTAATTTTTTGTGCTTCTTGTGTTTTGGCCTTTTGCAATGAAAGATCTTTAATCGATACCGGGGTTTTAGTGTAAATTCTTGAGTTTCCTGCCGGACGACCTTTGAACATTTTTCGGCGTTTTAGTTTTGGCAGCGGTCGAATGTTCTCTGGTGTGCTATGAAGCGTTTTATCCACTGAAGTGGTTAACACATTAGGATTTAAAGGAATCTCAGCCAAGATGGTTTGAGTCGGAAAGTTTGAAGAGCAAATCGGTCCATCGTTATATTCTTTGTTCCCTTCAAATTATTCTACTTCACAAAACTCGCTTTCATCAAACATATTGGAATTGAAAGGGTAAATTCCTGTAGACGAAAATCACTTTGTAATGTTCTCTGGGGAAAATGCTCTGAGAAAAGCGAGATGACAGCGACGGAATATCGTATATTGTGATTCCTTGTGTTTTTTCTGAGTTATTTACAATGTAATTGTTAAATGAGGCCTTGCATTTTTTCTTAAATGCCCAAATACCCCTACATCTAATGGCTACAATCGATGAGACGTATGCGGTGGAAAAGAGAGTAAAACAATCTCGTTATTGCGGCAGAATAAAATAGCTTCAAGTGAGCAGTGAGCGCATGATTGTCCAGAAGAAGAAGAATAAGATTTTCTTTGGAACATTTCGTAAAATTTCTTAAATGTTTCAAAACATCAATGAAAATTACTGCATTCATCCAACGACTGTCGGCAAAAAGTCCAACGGATCCCGACAATGCTCCTTTCATGAATAAAGGGTTCGCTCGTTTGCGGGGGCATACAATTACCGGAGGCACATGATTTCCTGCTGCAATGACAATGGCAACCATTGTTACTAGAGTTCCTCTCACTCCTGAATAAGAGAAGACTTTCAAGTTTTTCGAAGAAGTCTAAGACTACAGGTATGGTAAAAGCTCGAATGCGAGCTAAACTTATATTTTCCGGTTTGCGCAAGCTAATAGTTAGATTTCGTCTCATAAAACCCGATAACCAAACTTTTCCTGCAGCTTTATCCTTATTCCAAGAAGATGGGTATTTTATATTGTTCCTTTTTACATATTCGTGAACGTAAAAATCGTTTTGCCGTATCAAAAGTTAATCCATGATGCAAATTTGAGCAGCTTTTAAAGTAGTCAGCCAGCTTTCCTTCCTCAAAATTTGATAGAACTTGCCCTACAGAATATTTAGTGCTAGCCTTGCCATGTAACTCGTTAGGCACCCGGTTTTCAGAAAGAAGCTTGAGCCGATAAATTATGGTTGTCCTGTTTACATTATATTTTCGAGAAGCACTCGTTGGCGTTTCAATTTTATTTTTTATGTCGTGTAGCGCTTGCTGAAACCTTCTTCATTAATAACCCTCTCGGGGTGTTTCCTTTTGTATATATTAGGCATATCACCCCAAATATAACTATAAAAGCACAGCAACAAAAAAAAACTATAACAGAGCACTAGGAAGATAAAAGGAGGATTTGACAATTTGATAAATCCTCCTACTGGGCAAATGTAAAATCCTCCTTTAACGATCAATAGGTATTTCTTATAAAACTTACCGAATATGCTTAATATTATTACACAACTGATCGTTGAATTAGTTTTGTGTGAAAAATAATATTTTATATCTCAGAGAGTTAAAATAATACCAATTTACTGTAACGCTGGACGCAGAGAAACTAAACAAGTAAAATCAGCAACAAAACGCCGAAAAACACGTGCAGCACGAATCACACCAGGAAAATGACTGACATATTCATGTATATTGCTCAATAGTGAATAGTGAACATTCTGTGCATCTATCCAGGTTTTCGTTATATTTGAAAATGACAAATCCTCCTTTTGCAAATCATCCTCGCTCTACCCTACCAGGTTTTATGATCCATATGCAATCGTAAAATCTTATATCGGTGCTATTTTCAATCATATTCATCATAGTAATTGCACCACATGGCCCTGAAACCATGCCACCACAATCTGTGTATGGCACCAAACGATCCTCCTTCAATTGCTTCGAGGTTACAAAAGAGATCTCGGCACGAAATCCAACACCCGCATTACCATTACCTCGAAACTGTAGCAACAATGATTTTCCATTGCTTATTGTGATGGGCGAACGAAAATGTTCACCGGTATAGGGGTCCAACATTTGACCGTTCGAATCGAATATTTCCAAAGTTGAGGTGAGACCCAATTGAAAGTTAGTAAAATCTAAACGCATTTGACAATTTTCCGATTCACATCTTAATATATGTTCAATACCATAATCACGAGGGTAAGGCATTGGAAAATAAGGCGTGGAGATGACATGAGGTGCATTGTTAGAATAATTGCTGATAATGGCCAGCCGCTGACAATTTTAACATTCCTGGTCTGTATTTATTTTGCGTAATCCAATAAGAAAATCTCAAACAAAGTTGGTAGGTATGTTAAGCAAGTTAACTTTGGGTATGGTTGCCGGTTAAAGTAGAACTTTATTAGGCACAAAGTATGTTTTTTTTAATCAAAGATATAGACCAAAAATTTACTAAACCTTGCACGGCAACAGAAGTGAAAGTACTGAGTTGAACCACAGAATAATTTAACTCATTTGTGTATTATGAACTGCGAACAGGGCAAAAAGCGGCCGACGATTATAGCAGCAGAAAAAATAATGTAAAACACAAACAAAACCCAGAATGGATTGAGTATTAAAAGCAAAAACAGAAACAATTAGAATTTCTGGAGCCATGTATTCAGTTGTACCGCAAAGGTATGGGTGCGCCAAAATCTTATGTGTCACAGTCATAATTTTACAACTGATTGGTTTTTATTTCAGTTTAGCGAGCAGTTGAACAAAATATCAGTGCGAAGTTGTTACATAAATACAGGCCGTGAGTGGATGAGGGAAGGGTATGAGATGATGGTGTGGTTTTAATGGGGGGAGAAGTTGCTCACTACGATGGCACCTCGAGGACTTTGGAAGAATATGACGGTGAGTAACTATTAGTGTGTAGTGGTTGATGCTTATATGTTGTTTCTTCCCCCCTTTTGTATCACTGTTTAAATGCCTTGATTTTTTCAACAATACTGTATATTTACCAGTTGTATGAACAAATTTACGGAAGCAAATGCAAAGGGTAAAAAACTGTATTCAATTGCGAATTTTCAATTGCATTGGACTTGAGCGCCTGCATTGGCACGTCAGCTTTATTTCTGACGACAAACTGTGTAACTGATTCACTACTGACTTTGGCAGAAGAGTTAAGCTTTTGTGCGGGCGTGCTACACAGGGAGTATTTACCCTTTTATTCTGATATTTCGGAAGGCTCATTCCCGTTTAAATATCCATTGAAGTGCTGCGAATAAATCTTTAATTTAGAATATTTGGAACCCGTTAGCCTGATACTATCACGTGAGGTCCAAATATTTCAAATATAAAACGATTCCAAACATTTTTAAATGGAGACGTATGTTCCGAGCGTACGGAGTGAATAACTTAACGTACTCAATGAGTACATATCGTTATGGCATCTCCATTGGTTTTAACGACATTTTTACGCGAATCGATTTGCTGGTCCAGTTGACGTGGAGCGATTAATCTTCAATTAGGTACTTCTCATAAAATTACTTATGTCCAGCCACACTAATAGATCATGGCATGGTTAGTAAATTCATCATAAGATCAAGAAATGTTCTAAGCAATTATGCAATTCAGTACTTATCAGCTATTCGTAACCTGATGGCTTTGTATTTTTTTCTACTAAGTCCTATTGGCCTCGTAAATGGCTCCAGGTTGGACGGGTCATTTGAAGACGGGCTTAGGGGTCGGGAGTTGAGACAGGATTCAATCCTACACAGGAGGGTGCTAAACTCCTCGATCCGATGCGATCTTTTTGAAATTAGTTTTGAAACTCTTAACTCCCGCTTCGCACAGTTCACCCATATGAGGAGCGGCTGCTGGTATGAAATGCCATGTCAGGGTTTGGTGGGCATATTTAGAGAGGGTTTGGTTGAGCGCATCAACGAGGAATGCCTTGAACTCTGAGCGGAGAGCCCTCGACGCACCGACAAAGCTCGTCCCTTTGTCGGAATAGAGGTTTTTCGGGCATCCTCGTCTGGCGACAAACCGACTAAGCGCTGCTAGAAACGCGGCGGTGCTGAGGTCGCTAGTCGCCTCTAAGTGGATCGCCTTAGTCGCAAAGCAGAAAAATAGGCAGACGTAACCCTTGGACATGCGGCATCCTCGTCCGCTGTAAGACTTGATGTCAAACGGTCCGAAAAAATCCACCCCTGTATTGGTAAATGCTCGAGAAAAGGTGGTGCGTTCCGCAGGGAGAATTCTCATGAGTTGCGTCGGGAGAACGTTTGCGGAATAGCGTACAGCCTTGCGGTTGTAGCTGATGGATCGGATCAAGTTTTTGACCCGAGTTATCCAATACTGCGTGCGTAGGAGCCGCAGCATTAGTTGGTTTCCGCAATGTATGGAAATGGTGTGGACAAACTGGACTAGGAGACGTGTGAGTCGGCAGGCGCAAGGGAGGATTATCGGGTGACACTCGTCGACGGGAACGTCCCTGGATGCGTTGAGACGACCACCCGAAGGACATTATTTTCGTCGATAAAGGGGTCTAGTGAGAGGATCTCGCTTTTGGCCGCGATGGGTTTCCTAGTTCTCAGAGCGTTCATTTCCTCGGCATAGTAGTCAGTTTGGGATATCCTTATGAGACGGCTAGTCGTAACTTTGATTTTGTCGGGCGAGATCTGGTGCTGCATGCACTTTTTCTCGTTTTTCTTCGATGTTTGTGTGGTAGTCCTGTTCGCCTTGAGATGGCCATTTCGCTTCGCTTCTTGCAGCCAAGAAGGTCCTTGCCACCACAAAGAGTTGTCGACTAGGTCCGTGGCTGGAAGTCCTCTGCTGGCTAAGTCCGCTGGATTTGATGCAGACTCAACATGATGCCACGCTTTCGTTTCAACCTTTTCCACGATTTTTGTCACCCTGTGAGCTACAAATGTTGACCAGGAACACGGGGGTTTTCGGATCCATGCTAGGACGATGGTCGAATCTGTCCATAGGTGAATGTTAAATGTGCCTAAGTTCAGGTTCTCCATCACAGTTTCCAAAGTCTCAGCCAGTAAGACGGCACCGCAAAACTCCAATCGTGGTAATGAAATTTTTTTTCACTGGTGCCACCCTTGTTTTTGCCATAAGTAGACTAACGTAGATCTTATCGTTGATCTTAGCTCGCACGTAAACCGTAGCCGCGTAGGCTTTTTCGGACGCGTCGCAGAAGCCGTGAATTTCTATAACGTTGATTGGGGTGAAGTGCACCCACCGAGGTATACGAATCCGGTTAATGGCGGGGTACTCCTGCATAAAGGTTTGCCACCGATGTAGAGTGATGTTGGATACCGGTTCATCCCAAACCGTCCCCTCCAGCCAAAATGTTCTGCATTAATATTTTGGCTACGATGATAAGTGGGGCGAGCCAGCCTAAAGGGTCGAAGAGTTTGTCGATGGCAGATAGGATCGCCCTCTTTGTTAAGATGTCCTGGTTTGCGATTGGTTTCGCTGTGAAATAAAATTAGTCGGAATGCGCGTTCCAACGGGTACCTAGGGTTTTTACCCTGCTCTCATCCTCGAACTCTAGAAAGTCTTCCGTAAGCCTGTGAGGTTTAGGTATTCTCTGTAGTATCCTACTGCAATTAGATGTCCATTTTCGCAGAGTGAATCCTGCTGACTAATGCAGCTGTGATTTCATCGCGAGCAGTGATTGCTGCCTCGATGCTATGCCCCCCTGCAAGGACGTCATTGACGTACATACTGTTTCGCAAGATGTGCGCTGCGATTCGCAGCGATGCCTCGACGCCATCTGCAAGTTGATGTAGGGTTTTGATCGCTAGATAGGGGGCACAGTTGACCCCAAAGGTTACCGTGTTGAGTTTGTAAATACTGATAGGGTCACCTGCTTTGAGACGAAAAACTACTCTTTGGTATTGGGTTTGGTTTTCTTTTATCCATATCTGCCTGTACATCTTCTCAATGTCGCTGTTGAAGACGTACTTGTAGAATCTCCATCGGAGGAGTAGTATTGCTAAGTCGGCTTGAAGTACTGGGCCTGTGTGTAGGACATCGTTCAGGCTCGTGCCGTTGGAAGTCGGGCACGACGCGTTGAACACGACCCTCACTTTAGTCATTGGGCTTTGCTCTTTGATAACCGCATGATGCGGCAAGAAGTAGCAATCAGATGATTGTGGTGGTACTACGGTGTGTACCTTGGACATTGTAACGAAGCTTTTTCGTGCCCCGTTGCTTCTTTGATATTTGCTGGGGTATACTCGCCGTGCCCAGGGTTCGTTTACAATAAATTTGTATTAAAGGGGCACCTTGCAAATCGATTTAATATAAAAAACTTCACTCTCTTTATTGGTTCTAAATTCTATAATATAAAATAAAACGTGTTTGTATACTTCATTTTCAATTTCACTTGGATTATCTTGCGGTATCCTTGATTGCGGTGGCGGGCCTTAGCGGTCCGGCCGTATTCCGTTAGCTGGGTCCCGTTAGTATGTGGCGTCGGTGCCTTGACGCGCCTTATGACGGCGTCTCTCTCTGCTGCGGTGCTCTGTCGCGCCTTACGTCGGCGTCTACTTGTATTGCTGAGGCGATGCTCTGTCGCCGTGTTCCGTTAGACGGATCCCGTTAGTATGTGGCGTCGGTGCCTTGACGCGCCTTATGACGGCGTCTCTCTCTGCTGCGGTGCTCTGTCGCGCCTTACGTCGGCGTCTACTTGTATTGCTGAGGCGATGCTCTGTCGCCGTGTTCCGTTAGACGGATCCCGTTAGTATGTGGCGTCGGTGCCTTGACGCGCCTTACGTCGGCGTTTACTTGTATTACTCTGCTGCGCCTTGCGTCGGCGTCTATTTGTATTGCTGGTTGCTGAGTGATTCTCTGCCACGCCTTGCGTCGGCGTCTACTCGTATTTGCTGGGCGATACTCTGTCGCGCCCTACGTCGGCGTTTACTTGTATTGCTGAGGCGATGCTCTGTCGCGCCCTACGTCGGCGCTTACTTGTATTACTCTGTCGGTGTACCTCTGCGCTCTGCCGCGCGCTTGGCGCTGGCTTAGCCCTGGCTGCGCTATGCGTCGCCGCGTTGACGTGACCTCTGTCGGCGTACCTCTGCTGCCGCGGTTCGCGCTGGCTTACCCTGGTTACGTTGTGCGTCGGCGGACCTCTGCTGCGCTTTGCTGCCGCGCTATGCGCTGGTTTACGTGCGTTGCCGCTCTGTTGCGGCCTCTGCCGGCGTACTTCTACTGACGGAGGTGAGCGGGTGTCACCTGTCGCGGTTGCGCGTTACTGTGGCGGGGCCTTTGGTCTTTGGGGGTGATGCGTAGAGAAGGTCAACCGCAATCACCATTCCACGACTCGCTCCTATGAAGTGGATTCCTATTGCATAGAGAAGGTCAACTGCAATAGGGATATACTTCGCTAGTAGCTCTGGTCACGACCACAGCTCCGTGCTGACTGACTGCTGTGCTGCTGTGTCGCTCCTTTTATGGCTGTTGTGTTTGGTGTTGCTAGCTCAAATGGTTGCGTTGCCATGGTCACCGTGTTGCTGTTGAATGTTGCGAGCGCTCGTTGTGTTGCTGAGACTGTTGGTTGATCGTGTGGCTAGAGCCTTTTGTGGCCACTTGTTGTGTTAATGTCGTGTCAAATATGTTGTGGGGTCGTTTTGTGTGGGCCAAATTAATGAGGATTTATTTGGTCCTCACACTCCCCCCCTCCACTTCAGAAATTTAGCCCTCGGTGCCCAGTATTCGTATGCGGGCCCTGCCTTTTACCACCGTGACGGTGTATTCCCGTGTGCGAAAACTTACGCGGGAGAGTCCCTTTGCCTTCGGCGATGCGTCGGAAAATGTCTCGCACGTTAGTTGCACGCATGTTGCTGACGTCGGCGCCAGTAGCGCTTGGTGGTGTAACGTTGCGTCGACGTCAGCGTACGTGTGTCACGTGTGCGTGGGCCGTTCTCAGCAGTCTGGTGCTTCCTCCTCCTCGTAATGCTGGCGCATACGCTTGCGCTGTTGTTTAGTTTGGCGTTATGGCTCTCCATCTTAGGTTGTTGGTTTTTGTGGAAAAGAAATTCGTAGCAAAAGAACGTGTTGTCACCTCGGTGGTTTGCGATAGAATGACCGGTGCTTGCTTATCCTCCCATCCTTGATATTAATTAGATTATTTTCCCTGAATTTATTTTAATTTCCCGCGATGGTCTCTGCTGCATGATATGGCTTTAGCTCCCCAATATTGACCGTTTTCTCCTTCCCGCCGTTGGTTTTTCGTACTTTGAGTATCACTGGTGATACATATCCTAGGATCTGGTAGGGTCCGTCATATTTGGGGGCCAACTTTGCCGCGAAATTTTCGCCGGCCTTGGAGAGATGGTGTTCCTTTGCGAGCACTAGTTCGCCGACTACGGGGGTCCATTTTCTCCGCCGTAAATTGTAGTGCCGTGCTTGATCTGCCGCCGCTCGTTCCATGTTCTGCCTCACTATTCTGAATGCCTCTTGCATTCTGTCAGATTTCTCTTCTGCCGTTGTGGTAGCTGTGCCCGTCCCCAGGTTGACCTCGTCAAACAATGCCCCTGGTAGTCGCGGTTCCCGTCCTTGTACGAGGAAGGCTGGACTGTATCCTGTGGACGCGGTCACACTGGTGTTGATGGCCAGCTCGATTTCTGGGAGACGGTCGTCCCATCTGTTGTGCTGTGATCTGGTGAGTTGTGCTATGATTCTCTTGATTGTCCTGTTCGCCCGTTCCGTCGGGTTTTCTTGCGGGGTGTAGGGCGCCGTGAATTGTTGTCGTATCCCCATTTCCCTGAGGTAACGCTGCCACATTGTGCTGGTGAACTGGACGCCGTTGTCCGATATCAGTATCTTGGGAGCACCAAATCTTGCGAGGATGCGTTCTCTGAACGCACGGCGTAGGCCTTCTGCTGTCGCACGCCTCATGGGGACCAGTTCCACCCATTTGCTGAAGCGGTCGAAAAATACTAGTAGCATCGTGTTCCCGTGTGTGGATCGTGGGAGTGGTCCAACGAAATCGACGCATACCGTGGCGAATGGTTCTTGGGCCACTTGTGTGAGCATCTTTCCGGCCGGCTTTTGCTGTGTTTCCTTGTACTTCTGGCAAGACTCGCACTGTCGTACGTATCGACTGATGTCCCGAAACATGCCGGGCCAGTAGTACCGGTTGGCAATCCGCGCTACTGTCCGGCGGATGCCCATGTGTCCAGCGCTTGGTATATTGTGATTTTCTTCTAATACTCGTTGTCGCAGTGGTGTGGGTACACAAAGTTTCCAAGGTACCGCTTCCTCATCTTGTGACCGGCAGGGAATATGGCGGTACAGTTGTCCATCTTGTATCATGTAGTCAGAATATTTCTCGGGGTTAGTGCGCACTTCATTCACGCGCTTGTGCCACCACTTGCATGGTCGCTCTGTTGTCGTTGCCAGTCGTAGGGTCTCCAGTGGCTGTCGTGATAGTGCATCCGCTACCAGGTTCAGCTTTCCTTTCCTGTACTCTATGTCGAAGGTGTGCTGCTGAAGTTCCAAGGCCCATCGTGCTATACGGCCGGAGGGGCTTTCGATGGAGTTTAGCCACTTTAGAGACATATGGTCCGTGATTACCCTGAATCGGTACCCTTCCAAGTATGGCCTCATCTTGCGTATTCCCCAGACGATCGCGAGGCATTCCTTC